>BRDA01069422.1:0-11517 GCA_036984385.1 Crenuchus spilurus
TGTATCGGTGCACAGTACAGGAGGAAGTGTTGTATAATGTATCAGTGCACAGTACAGGTGGAAGTGTTGTATAATGGATCAGTGCACAGTACAGGTGGAAGTGATGTATAATGTATCAGTGCACAGTACAGGAGGAAGTGTTGTATAATGTATCAGTGCACAATACAGGAGGAAGTGTTGTATAATGTATCAGTGCACAGTACAGGTGGAAGTGTTGTATAATGGATCAGTGCACAGTACAGGAGGAAGTGTTGTATAATGTATCAGTGCACAGTACAGGAGGAAGTGTTGTATAATGTATCAGTGCACAGTACAGGAGGAAGTGTTGAATAATGTATCGGTGCACAGTACAGGAGGAAGTGTTGTATAATGTATCAGTGCACAGTACAGGTGGAAGTGTTGTATAATGGATCAGTGCACAGTACAGGAGGAAGTGTGGTAAAACGTATCAGTGCACAGTACAGGAGGAAGTGTTGATGGTGTGAATGGACTGGATAACAAACTCCATTTTAAAGACACAACAGGAATTTCTGAAACAGCAGTGAATGCTGGAGTTCATGTGTGTTTGGATGCTGACAGTGAAAATTATCAGCACATGTTCTAACATCAGTTTTTTTTTTTCAGACAGACTTGAGGTAAATTTGTTTACAATATCATCACCAGATCTATAAAATAATATTAAAGAGATTAATGATTGTTTGGGTAAAAAAGCAAATGGGACACCCTGTATATGTAGTTGTATTGACTCCACTTACTGTGTCCTGACTCTAATGTTTTACATTTAAAACAAATCTGCTTCTCTCTCCAGGAGAAATCAGTGTAAAATCTTTAAGATACACTAATTGAACTTCAGGACCATAAAGGTTGGACTAAAATGTGTTGTCTTTGTAAATAAGTGCATTAGTTAATGTTCCAGTAAAGTGTTGCTGTATTTTTCTAGGAGAAAACAGATGGAGGGAAACTCAGGGAGAGCAGGTCTGTGATTGAGATGGCAGCGTGGTGCTGATGCTGATGAATAATGGAGCTCTGAACAGACAGCCATGCTGGAGCTCCCACTGCAGAGATGGTGGGATCACACATGATTACATTAAAGAGGCAGCAGGACAGTGGCAGAGGTGTGGCTTGAGAAGCAGAGCTGTCTTGTCTTTCTCTCTGGCAGAGAGAGAAAAAGAAAGAGAGGGAGATAGAGAGAAAAGTGTAAAAATAGAATAAAACAGAAGGAAACAAAGAAAGGGCAAGGGAGAAAAAGAGATGGAGAGAGAGAGAGAGAGAGAGAGAGAGAGAGAGAGAGAGAGAGAGAGAAAATAGAGTAAAATAGAAGGAAAGAGAAAAGTGATAGGTGAGGGTGAGAGAGAGACAGAATGACAGAAGCATGCGTTTGGCTGTATTTTGCTGGCTGAGGTCACTGTTGGTCCTGTAGAATGATGAAGTGGTTGAGTTGAATTCCATCCATCACTGCTCCATATCCCAGAAGCCCACGGGCCTCCACAATATGTCAGAGTAACACAGCACCCATGCATCAAAACGTTTTAACACAAATCAGCCCATCCTCCACCTGGCTCCGGACCACTCTTACCAATTCACCCCCCACTCAGCTTCAAACCACTAGATCCACAAACACTCTAGCACTGATGTTAAAAAGGTTTCCCTGCACACAGCAGACCAACCAAGAAAGTGGACTGAACCATGTTTGCTATGTACAGTTATATACCCTAAACATTAGAATATTGTGAGAAAGTTAATATTAGTTAATATTTAAATTAAAAAGTTAAACTGTGACATATTTTATATTCATTACACATAAAGCAACATATTTCAGCCTTGATCAGTATGACATATAGCTCATGAGTTGTCTGCACAGTAATATGATGGTCAGTAGTAGTGCTGGCACTGGGCAGCTGCTGGGCATCTCCATAAAGCTTGTCTACATAAACATGAAGTGCTCTAAAATCTCCTGATACAATTAAGGTCAAAATTAGTAGCCCCTCTAGGACATTTAAAGCTTTTTCAAAATTTCCCTCAGTCCTTTTATGAGAAACACTTTAACAGAGCAAAAAAATAGCATAGCATTTCTAAACATACTAGTTTTCTTTAAAAAGTGCAGAATTATTTTGCATACTAATGAACTATTTCAAAACAAAAATCACCTGGGTCAATATTATTAGCCCTCTTAAGAACTGACTTTTTTATTGAGCCATAGCACAGAACACTGCTGTGCAATGGTGTGCTTTAATGTTGAAGTGATGAAAGCTTGTTATATCAAGTCACAGTTGAGGGTTATCTCCCAATTTACACACAGTATAAAAGCTTCAGTAAGCATTTGAGCTGTCACTTGAAAAAGCAGCATGCCAAAAACAAAATAATTCAGTTTAAAATTGAGAAAAATAATAATTGATGCCTACAAAGCAGGACAAGGATATAAAAAGTTATCACAGCATTTCCAAGTGTCAAGAACTGGAGTGAAAATAGTGAGAGATGTGTCTAAAGACCCCAGAACAACCACCAAGACACTAGTGAATGCCAAGTCTGGAATTGTTGTCTCAAAAAATACACTCAGTAAAGCCCTCCACAGAAATTAATTGCAAGGTTGCAGACCAAGAAAAACTCTGCAGAAAATGCACATTTAAGCCAAACTGAAATATGCTAAGGACAACCTGCAGAAATATTATGAATACTGGAACTATGTCCTTTGGTCAAATGAGGCAAAACTTAATTAAGCTATTTGGCAATGGAGACATTGCTTCTGTTTGGAGGAAAAAATGAGAGGCTGTAACACAAAGAATACCATCCCCAAAGTGAAACAGTGGTGAGAGTATTATTCTGTGGTGATGCTTTAGTACATCTGGACCTGGGAATCTCGGGGGCTAGTAATTTTGACCATGGTAGTTTTTGTTTTTTGAGAAATAATTTCTTTTCTGTGTGGAAAGTAAAATGATTTAATCATTCAGTATAAATCTGGGATGTTTGAAAATGCTGTGTTAAAAGTTCTTTGCACTATTTAACTACACTTGAGAAATACATTTAAGACAACAAGATTTTCAGAAGGGGGCTAATACTCTTCACCTTAACTATAGATGTTGACTTTGGACTAAACAGAGTTTAGAAACACCAGCAGATGACATGACACCTCAAACCATCACAGACTGCAGAAACTGCACACTGGACTTCAGACAGCTTGGATTGTGTGTCTCTCCACTCTTCCTCCAGACTCTAGGAGCTTGATTTACAAATGAAATCTGAAAAGAGGACTTTGGAGCACTGAGTAACAGTCCAGTTCTGGTTCTGCTTAGTCCAGGTGAGACACTTCTGATGTTGTCTCTGGTTCAGGAGTGTTGATATAAGGAATGTGACAGTTGTAGCTCTGAGAGATACACAGTATTTATACTGTTTATAGTCATTTACTCACAAATATTCTCATCATCTGAGATTCTGGACACAACAAAGATTATCCAAGTATGAGTTTATAATTTATAAAACATCTCTGTCCATTTTTATGTTCTAATGATCTATTTCTGAGGAAATGTTAATATAAGGGATGCTCTCTTCCTTTCCTTTTGAGTGTTTTGATGCCAAAAAGATTCATCGTGTGTGGATCTACACCTCAAAAAAGTGAATGAATGCATTCAGCTACTTTAAGTTGACCACTACATCAGTGTCACTGCAGTGCTGAGAATGATACACCAGCTTTGTGGTGATCCTGTGGGGGTCCTGACTATTGAAGAACACGGTGAACAAATTATACAGAGAAACAGATGGACTACAGTTTGTAACTGTAGAACTACAAACTGCACCTCTATGCTCAGTGGAGCTAAAATAGACAATGAGTGTATATGGTACACTGATCATGATATATTCCTTGCCTGTATAATATGCAGAGTGGAATAAAACTGATTTTGATTCAGGAGGTCACTAGGAGACTTTGAGGATGCTTTCAGTCATGATGCACTGCTGATATCAACATCCCTGAAAAGGTGGGTTATGGACAATATCTGCTGGCAGGCACTCGATCTTGAGAAAGCCGGCTGGTGTGACAGGTGGGAAGCGCGTGAGAGATTGCAGAATGTGTTTAAGCAGACCTGAGAGCTTTCTCTGGGGCATCTCAGAGACAAATACATCCTATTCTGGAGAGCTACACAGTTACTGTTTGCTTTCTTTTGGAGGAAAGAGGGCGGAAAGGTAAAGCATAAGATTTCTCAAAGACAGACAACCTATTGAAGACCCAGAGAAGAGTGAGCACAGGGAGAGAATGCAAGACGAGATATAAAGGAAAGGATTCGGGGTTCAGAGTGTCAGTTCTCAAGAGTGAAGAAATGGAAAGAAAAAGAGAGGAAGACAGACGCTGAGTGAAAGCAATGATAATTCAATGCTTGTGAGCTGGCATTCTCCAATGAGAGGAAGTGAGACATGGTGAACAGCTCCAAAATGTGAATGCAGCACCTTAATGAGCATCGTCAATGAAGACATGAAAATGTCAGGAAAGCTTGAAGTAGGGGACTCAAAAGGAAAAAATACCAATGGACTTGAAGAAGAACCACTGAAAGAAACGTAGATCCAAAAAGAGCAACCACCTAAGAACATGAAGAAGAACCAACGCTCAAAAAGAAAAACCACCTAAAAACACGAGGAAGAACCAAGAGAAAGCAACAAAGTACAAACACAAATAAGAACCACTGAGAAGAATCCAGACCAAAAAAAGATAACCACCTAAAAAATTGAGGAAGAACCACTGAGAAGAACCAAAAATCTAAAAGAGAATCCATCTAAGAACACGAGGATCTACCAAGACTCAAGAAGAGAAACCACATAAGAACATGAGGAAGAACCAAAAGAAACCACAAAAGAACACAAGAAAGAACCAAGACTCAAATAGAGAAACCACCTATGAACACAAAGAAGAACCAAGAGAAACCACCAAATAACACAAAGAAGAACAAAACATTGAGAAGAACCAAGACTCAAAAAGAGAAACCACCTAAGAACACAAGAAAGAACCAAGAGAAACCACTAAAGAGCACAAGGAAGAACCACTGAGAAGAACCAAGACTGTAAAAAAGAAACCACCTAAGAACACTAGGAAGAACCAAGACTCAAAAAGAGAAACCACATAAGAACACGAGGAAGAACCAAGAGAAACCACATAAGAACATGAGGAAGAACCAAGAGAAACCACCAAGGACCACAAGGAAGAACCACTGAGAAGAACCAAGACTCTAAAAAAAAACCACCAAAGAACATGAGGAAGAACCAAGAGAAACTACCAAAGAACACATGGAAGAGCAAAACACTGAGAAGAACCAAGACTCAAAAAGAGAAACTGCCTAATAACCTGAGAAAGACCCACTGAGAGGAACAAAAGGGTGTTTTCACACCTGTAGGAATGAGTTTAACTTGGAGCATTTCTCCCACTATTTGGTTTGTTTTCACACAGGCACAAACCTAAACACACCAAAATGTGACCGAACAAACCACGCAAGCACATTGACTGCAGTAGCCTGACATGGAGTAATTGAATTCATTCAGTTTATTCAGTTTACAGTTTCCTGGTCTGCAGACAGGTTTTTGTAGTGTTTTTTTTCTGCCCTGACTTGTTTTCCCTAAATCTCTGTCTCACAGTCCCTGGTCTTCACTCAGTCTAATGTAAGAGGGCCAGGGATGTTTCTTTTTTTGTTATTTTCTTAAGATAATTTGGATGATTTGTTTTGTTGCCTGAGGAGAAAGCACACTGGTAAAAGCATGTACCTGGCATGCTGTGGTCATAATTTCAGGTGTGGTGCAGTACAGCGACTCCTCCTTGTAGGCATTCAATGGGCTGCAGAAGCTTCCCGCATCCAATGTATCAGCTCTAGTAAGTAGGTTTACTTGCTCTAGGCCCCCTCAAGTGGCGCTTGGGCTATGTAGGGTCTCCCCTGGGAGGCGCTACACCTGCTGAGCTTAGGAATCTTGTTACATCCATCCCAAATGGTACCGCACCTTGGTAAAGGGTAGATACTCTATCTGTAGTTTCATTTTTCATCTCTCCCTCTGTATGCAGTAAAAGTGTGCACCACACCTTTCCATCTCCACTGCACTCATTCATCCTCAGCTACAGTGTTTATTGTTTATTTTGTATTTTGGTGTTGTTGTTTCCTTATTTTTTTTTTCGTTGCCGCTCCGCTCTCTGCATTTGAATCATGATTTTTTTCTTAAAACAGGGCTACATTCCAAATTAATTTCACCCTGTCTCTTCGTAGCCCCTTAACACTTATAAGATTGCTTTCTCTAATAACCTGTTTCTCTGAATGAGAACATGGGAGTGTGAAGAACATTTGAAGATCTGAAAGTTCTTCACCAAGTTAAGGTTCTTACAATAACTTTTATTTTTGCATTCTTTAAACTTTAAAAACAGTTCTTTACATTCACACAGCCATTCACAGTATGCTTCTTTAAATAACTAAGAAGTGCTATTTAAAAAGGTGTTTAATGAAACATTAACAAGCATTAGTCCAAGAATGTTTTGTAGCACCGTTGTTTATAAGAGGGTAAGGTGGCAGGAAACATGAGATTCTTTTTTCTGTACATGATTTAGACAACTGCCCCAACAATATATGGCAAACATGTTGGCAGACACCTTTGAGAATGTCCACAAATAAAATCTCCATGCATGCACAGACATATAATTCCACCTTGACATTGTTTATCAGATGAAACTGAGAGCTGGAGACTGAGAGAAACAACAGCAGGAGAGAAACCGCAGAAGTGAATTAGCACCTGGCATGATGCTCTGATTGGAAAGAAAAGAAACTGGATGGTCCATGGAAATGAGCCACACCGTGGAAACAGGCCTGTGGGTTTGGGATGCACCATAGAAACATATTGGCACATTTCAACTGGACTGGGTGTAGAAATGGGTGATGTTTTTAATCCCTTCCCAAAAAAGCAGAGCTTTCTGGATTAGAGCCGTTGCATGGAGATTCCATTACCTTCAGCCAATCACTACCTCACAAATCCAATTAAGTTGTCAAAAACAAAGTTTTCAATGGCAGATTTTTTTCATCTGCACATCTGCACGCACCTTTATCAGAGTGGCTGCCCTAGTACAATATTAGAGCTCCCAGTAGTGTCAATTTCATTATTCTATAGGCACATAAAGACACGACTGATAAGCATATCCATTTGTTATAACAGCATATATAGAGCTTGAGAAGAGATTGTAGTAAATGTCTCATTCAATGTGTAGAAAACGTCTCACAAAGCAGATGTTAATGGTAAAGGAGTGATTGTATTTGTGTGCTAAAGGTCACAGTGTGAAGGAAGTAGTTGAATTTGCAGGTGTATGGAAGTGTACAGTCATACAGTCTATCAGCAGTGCTAAACATCTCAGTCTACAGGAAACTTTCCTCAGAATTGTGGTCGACAGCACACACGACTGAAGGTCTTTTGCTGCCACTAAGCACCACATGTTGATGGTCTGCAGGTCTTTCAGAAATTAGTTGTTTATTTATGAGATGAGATGTTTTACCACTGCTGAGATGTTTACCACTGCTGGTAGACTGTATGACTGTACACTTCCATACACCTGCAAATTCAGCTACTTCCTTCACACTGTGACCTTTAGTACCCAAATAAAATCACTCCTTTACCATTAACATCTGCTTTGTGACACATTTGTCACAGAATGAATGAGACATTAACTGAACTGTTCCACCTCTTGAATCTCACCCACCCACAGTTATTTTTGTGCAGCACCATCTTCAGGAGCCTGAAGTTACTACCATCTAAGATATTGACGGTGAGGGGTGGGGGTATTCTAAAATCATCCAACCTTCATTCATCCATAATTTGTACACATCCAACTGATGCCAAAAATGACCATTAAATGTTACAGTCTAAAAAATATTCAGTATCTATGTTAATCTTTAACGTTAGTCATTGTGAGCAGATTATGTACATGATTTCACTTTCAGAAGTTCTCCAGCAGAAGAGCGAGAAGACGGCTCATTTAAGATAAATTCATACTGAGCTCCATGCTGAGCTGCTCTGGTGTTTCATAAAAATGACCTTTATTTGTTGTTCTTGTTTACAGTGGTGCTTCACTGCTTTGTGTGACTAGTATGAAAACATTACAGAGCTTCACAATGAAAAGCAAAAACAATGTCAGAACTTCTACACCAAGAGAACAAGCCAGCGGCTACCAAGACTTACAGCAGGACTGAGGACTGACGTCAGCTGGGTGAAACAGTACACAATGACCTCCACAGGGATGCCCACAAATCAGTACTGCCTGTCAGAAGTTTGGGAACACCAGCTAGGCTTTTGTATAGAGGTAGATGATCCATTCAGAGAGTTTGCTACCTTTAACTCCACAAGTTAACAGTGTATCAAAATCACTATTTGTCTATTTCAACACCTCTCTGAAGAATATCAGGTTTTAATGACTGAATCCTACATGCAGTCAGACAACAGAGAGCCAGACAGGAGGAGTCACAAAACAATTAAAAAATAAAGTTTTCTGTTTCTGTTTCACTGCTTTGTTCTCACACAGGGCCGACGCTCCGCCTACACAGATCACACACTGCATGCAGGGCCCCAAATGTCGGCGGGGCACCACTGAAGTCTTCATCCCCCCGGACTGAGCATACAGAGCGAGCAAAAAACCATTCAAACACATCCTCCAGTTCAACAGTCCCGCTATGGACTTCGATCACCCGGGGGGGATGGGGGGCAGAGATGTAAATGGTGGAGGGAGGCAGTATGGGGGTACACAAAGCATTTGTGCTTAGGGCTCCCACATGCCTAGCACTGGTACTGTTCTCACTATTGTCACTCTCTCTGTCTTCATTAAATTTAGTGCAACTTCTCTCTGCAATCTGTTGCTCTCTCTTGATCTTTAATGGAGTTATAACTACATAATACTAAAGCAAAATACACAATGACCACTCACTGTGTCCACTCAACCAACCATTGTTGGTTCACCTTGTAGATGTAAAGTCAGAGACAGTATCTCTGCAGTTTGTTTTGGTCCTCTAGTCCTCATTGGTGCTCACAGAATGCTGCTGGCTGGGTAGTTTTGGTTGGTTCACTAAATTCCCTCCCACAGGTGTTTCAAAACTGATCCACTTTAACACATACTAACACCACCACCACATTAGTGTCACTGCAGTGCTGAGAATGTTCCACATGCTCTGTGAGGGTCCTGATCATTGAATAACCGGGTAAGAAAAGTATACAGAGAAACAGATGGACTACTGTCTGTAAAGGAGGTGGTTTTAATGTTATGGCTGACAACATTAAATCTATAACTGTCCCATCACAACAGCACTCAACACTGTTTATGTGAAGGGAAAATGTTTTCTCTCTCATCTGGTCCCAGCCCTCCTCGCGAAAACACAATACATCACGCTAATACGCAACACCACAGCCTTCTCCAAACGACTCAAACGGAGACTAATTCAATTTCAGGCCCAATTAAGCGCTGTCTTAGGTTGACAGTCTCTATCAACGATAACAAAGTGCGATTGGCTGGCTGTTTGTTGGCTCATTTTGTCAGGTCTTTAGCTGGGCAAGAGCGTGGTCATGTTTCTGTTTGATATTACGGTGGAGTTGTTCATGGAGTTCTGGCCACAGGCCATTGTTTTGGTCTTTTGGGCTAGAAAATAAACAGCACACCTCTTTCTGACCAACAATATTAAAACCACACTGATTTTCCAAAACATTTGCACAGCTTTACACTGGAGATGTGAGGCTATTGTAGCTAATCAAACCTCATATCTCACCAATTAGCATGATGCTAACTTCATGACAAAGCCCTGACAACCCTGTCCCACACTGTGCTGACATGTTCCGTCATTTAAAAAAATTATTTTCAAACAAATGAACTGGTTAATTTAAAAATTCTTAGAACCTTGGTACTGTCCAAAAAACCAACATCATCTAGACAAAACTGCCTGTCAGATGTTTGGGGACACCTGCTAGGTTTTTCTAAACAAGCAGCCAATCCATTCAGAAAGTTTAATACCTACATCTCCATAAGTTAACACAGCTTCCTGAGAGTCTATATTAAATATCTGTCAAAATACCTCAATGATAAATAACAAGATCACTCTGTGTCAGGCTATTATAACACCTCTCTCATGAACAACAGGTTTTAATGCCAGTTTTTAATATGCAAATGAGGCACTGCTTACAAACCTGTCCCAAACTGTGCTGAGATGTTCAGTGACTTCTAATAACTTTTCCACCAAATGACCTAAAATAGTTCATGTCAAGATTCTTAGAACCTTGGTGCAATCCATTGAACCACCCTGTGTTTGCATCAGTTTTGATTGAAACTAAGGATGTATCATCAGCAGAAAGTTTACAACCAAACTAACCAGGTCCACAAGTACGACATATCGTCTCTCCTCATACAGATTACTGAGCCTGTGTTTAGGTCCATTTTGTGTAACTAAATTAAAGTGATTATTTTGGAGATTAATAAAACTGCTTAATTTAAGTTCACTTAGACCAGGGGTCAGCAACCCACGGCTCCGGAGCCATATGCGGCTCTTTCATCCTTATGCTGTGGCTCCGCGTGTCTTAAGAAAATAAATTATAAGTATTTAATTGAAGTGCATTTTATTTGTGTTAGTTTGTTTTTTATTGTGGTTCTAAATTGGAAGATTATTGTGATCTTGAAATATTAAAATAATATACTCAACGCTCAAAATATGCGTCATGTGGCAGAAGTGTGTTTGAGGAAAAAGGCCAACAATGTACTGATGAGTTCACTTCAAGACTGTTCTGTTATGTGTGTGATCAGGCTGAGAGATGCACAATATATGATGAATTTTTATCCTGTTAAATAATTTCAGTACACAAGTGATTTTTTGCTACTCCTTGCTACACACAACTTCCATACACTCACTGACAGCCTGCATGCAGCTTTTAAGCAGCTTTCAGTCCAGAATAGTGGAAGCGGCTCTGCAGCACCATCTACAGGCTGTTACCCACATTACAACAGTTTCACCTCTGCATTTAACTAACACTTAACCAAGTATCGATTACTTAACAACATACATTGCCATGGTAATATTAAATTATGAAGACCTAATGTGTTTTAATAAAATAAATGTTCAATAATTTTGCAGAGAGGCAGATTAAAGCTTTCGCCATCCACCAGCTGTAAACAAAAAAATCGATTTTTCATCCACGCGATGCGTTTGGCCTAGAAGCCCGGTGACGTATCTTTGACAGTGTTTGTTCAATTTTCAATCGTATTCGTAAGTAAGAAAATGTAACCGTAATTATTTAAGTCTTATACATACGTGTATGATTTTGTTTGTGCTTGAGTGAATTTTTGAGTGATCTTACTCCATAAAAAAGTATATAAGGATGATGGTAAGAGTTCTAAATGTTCTAAATATGTTCATTACATGAATACAATTTCATTTTCTCTGAAGCACTTCATGGATTTCATAAGCAACACACTATAGTTGTATAGTTGTTATACAGAAAGTAAAGGTAAAAAAAACTCTCTCTCTCTCTCTCTCTCTCTCTCTC
>BRDA01069423.1:1212-17754 GCA_036984385.1 Crenuchus spilurus
GGGAGGGAGGGAGGACTGTTGAAAAATTTGATGTCACCCAGTATTTTCTAGATTACTGCAAAAGAAAACTTGTTTTATTAACTTTCTTTTGAATGTTGTTGTTCCAGATACTGGTGAGGTAGAACAGTGTCACCACTTCTAGCTCACCTTCTAGCTAAACAGATGTTGAAGTGAGTTTAAAGACTTTAGTGCAACTGTTTACTCTCCATCAGTCATTTAGCACATCAATGCATCATGAGATGTAGGAATATTGAATCACTAGAATAGGAGATATTAGTCCAAAAACAACCTCAACAAACACTATTAATCACTAGAATAGGATATATTAGTCCATAAACAACCTCAATAAACACTATTAATCACTAGAATAGGAGATATTAGTCTATAAACTACCTCAATAAACACTATTAATCACTAGAATATGAGATATTAGTCTATAAACAACCTCAATAAACACAATTAGTCACTAGAACAGGAGAAATTAGTCCAGAATTCACCTGTATAGTCCCAATTGTCTAATGACACCTTATGTGAACTGCGTTAAACTTCTGCTGGAGAGTAAACAGCTGTACTGAAGTCTATCAACTCACTTAAACAACTTGTGAGTGACACTAAAGCTGAGCTATCCTACCTCAAATATAATAGAAGAGTGAATCTCTGAAGCAGCATTTGTGATTCTCCAAGCAGACAGACATACAGAACAAATGCAAGTGTAAATATGATATTTTCTGAATATGTTTTCTTTCCAGTATTAAAAAGAAGAACATTGCTGCAGTTAAGTAGGTTAAAGGGCATCACCACCTTCTGTTTCTCTCTGGAACTCGCCATCCAGCAAGCTTTAGCACTCCTCAGTGTAAGTCAGTGGTACTGCAGCCAGGTCCTCTCTCACTTGTATGCACCTGCACTAAGATTTGACTCGTTCAGACTAGTGGTGTTGATTTTATCAATTAAAGTCTCATTCTGATAAGTCTAACAGAAGAACGTAAAGGCAGAATAAACTAAACTAAAATGAAGAGTTCTGTCTAACATGAGCTCTGTCTCACTGTTGCCAAATATTATCCAAGAACTGAGGCCTGCGGTCCAAATCAAGTTGCCCACACTGAGTCGGGAGGAGCATATTTTGCACTTGAATGGCGTTTACATGAAAACATTAGTGGCTACATTGAATTGAAACTAATGTTGGTGGTTCAAATTATGGTTTGGACGGCAGTTGTGACATTTTAAGCACAAAGCATGTCTACAATACATGTTTTCATTTAAACAAGCACCAACACATGCCAACACATCCTTACATCAGAGCAGTCTACTGGGTATAAAAACAACGACATATGTTACTTTACCATTTTGGTATAATTAGCATATGACTTTGCTGTCTATAGATTTGATCTTTAAAACAATCTCCCACTAATAAAAGTCTCACTAAGTCATATTGACATATTTTAGCCCAGATTTTGCTTCTTTAGAACTAGTTTAGTTGTTTAGTTAGTATAATTGTTCATTTTAGCTCACAATGCTAACACTAGAGCTCAATAGTCATCTGAATAGTCAAGTTGTTTCTATCAAAATACATCACCAATCTTTCCACAACCTAAGCATCCAGATGTTAAAGATAGGGGATGTGATTTAGGAGACAGCATGACTTAATATATCATAGAATAGGGGGAGGACAAGACTAGTTTGTTTAACAAAATGCTGAGTAAAACAAAATTTGTGAACGTTTGTGAAATTCCGCCGGGACGTGTTTTTTAAGTCTCAAAAAGAGGACAAGTCCAGGTAAAAGAGGACGTCTGGTCACCCTACCGAAATTAATAAATAACGACCATCTGTCTGGGCGCATGTACAGGTGAAATTATGTCTGTACTTCACATTAAATGTAATTGGGCGAGCATTAGGACCCAGCAGAAATCCAATCAGTTTTCCTTTAGGCTGCCTACAAGATCACCAGTTGGCTGTCTTTATTGCTAACTTGTGACTGGCCATCGCCGCTGTCACTCCCTCAAATTGTGTCCGTTGTCACCTGTAAGTTGTTTACATGTTTGAGCGTTTTTTTCTGTCTGTGTCACATCAGCTAGACGTATTTTAATATCAGAGGTTTAATAATAAAATTCATAAACATTAACATTTGAGACTGTGTCTGTGTGCATGCATCTACCAGTCTGTGATAAGTCATCTATTTACATGCCTCTAAGTTGATCTATTATCAAAATATTTAAGAATTATTTTTACTAAATCTATTGACCATACAGTCCAAACATAAGTGTAACATTGGTGATAAAGAGCTGGAGTGAAGTTGAAAAGAATTGGGGGATAATTTTATGCTACAAGCTTTTAACAGTTTATTATTTATAAATAATATGTAATAATGTATTAATATTTTATTAATTATTAATATAAATGTGATTATTTTATTACTCATAATAAATATAATAGTTATTATTAGTATATTATTAGTAATAACTAGTAATTATTAATAAAATATAAATTATAATTTGACAATATCTATTAATAATTAATAATAACAATTTATGTTCAAGCACCAAAAAAAAAAACCCTGCTAAAGTGCCTTCTATTTCGTCATCTCAGATCTGGTCACCCTACATTTCTGTATTATGTCACAGTAAGTTGTACTATGTCTTGAAACACATTATGTAGTCTGTGAGAAAATCTGAATGCAGTTTGGTTGGCTTGGGATTTGATTTAGTACGTTTTGGTGACATAGTTTTACAAAGACTATGTAGATATTTAGGTGACTATTGAGTTCTACTGTTTGTTAGCCTCACAAAACCAGTTCTTAACCAAGATGCAAAATTTGGACCAAAAATATTACAGCCCAGACATGTTTGTCCAGATTTTGCTTCTTTAGTTTATAACTAGTTTAGTGGTTTAGTTAGTATAATTGTTAGATTTAGATTACAGACACTAGAATTCAATAGTCACCTAAATAGCCAAGTTGTTTCTGTCAAAATGCATCAACAAAGCTTTTCCCAACCAACATACAGACTTGAATAAGATCTTTTAAATATATTAGTAGTAATACATTCATCTAATTTTAGAGTAGCAGATTGTATAATTTGGTTCAATCTCTTTTTGTAGTGAATAGCTGTGAAGCAAAGTGACCCTTCATACAATGACCTGAAGAGGCCATTAACTATGTCTGTCAGTCCAGTATGGTCTCTTTACTGTTTGGTGATGTTAAAACGCCCTTTGTTTGGTCCCGTACTGCCTTCAGGAAGCTCATGATTCCTGAACCTCCGGTCCCTCTCTCCTCCAGCGCAGTTGGTGCTTTACCCACTGGGTCGTTTTTCTCCAATGATGCTGAGCCGCTGGCACGGAGCTGTTTACCACGTGCTGCTGGAATGGTAATGAAGCGTGTGACGATGTTGATGTGGTAATTCCGCAGCTCCACCAAACGATCCACACAGTGCTGAAAAGCATGCATCAAAGACCCGTCTCCATGTTTTAACACAAAATCCCGCAGTGAGGACATGCGGGAGATGTCTTCAATAAAGTGTCTGTGAGAGGGAGGCATATAGTTTCGCATTCGAGTGAGGAAAGCACCTAAAGAGACAGAAAATACCATTTAAATTATGAAAAGGGGGTCTGTAAAGCATTTTTCAGTTGACTCTGATTAGTGTAAATTGTTCTTTGAAAACACTGAGGGTTTTGACTTTGTACGGGATAAAAAATGTTGGATTTGTTGTTCAACCTGCCCATTTAAACTTCTGTAATTTCCTCAAACAAGTCATTTCACCTTTTAGGGTGAGTTCATGAATAATTTCATGAGCTGTGCTCTGATTGGCTGGTTTACAGTTGGGCAGCAAGCTGGAGTTTAAACATTGTGGGTGCCAGAAATGTGTCATCATGCATGTGTGCTGTGTATGAACTTTATTTTATATTCATACAGTTCACTAATATGAGTGTGAGTTAAAAATGAGCAGCACTCTGACTGCAGAATTCATTTTAATCAGTTTTCAGAAAAGATCTGTTAATTATTTTTCTACATAATCTCCTGTTTTTCAACACACTTTGTCCATCAATCAACAAGCTTTCATTTTCTCTCATTAAAACATGTTTTTGGCTGAACTGTGAGTGACAAATGCACAGCTGTCTTCACCTCTTCATCAGACTTGAGTCTCCGTCCTCTTATGGTTTCTTTCAAGGACCAAACTGGTGATAGTCTGATGATCAGGACTACAGAAAGTTTTTGGAGAGTCTAAACAGTGTATGTAGTGGTGTGCTGATGTGCATTGTCATGCAACAACACAACAGTTTTGTACAGCAGTCCTCTTTTGTTTAGTTTTTTTGTTTTTCTTTGAGTTTTGTTTGAATTTTAGGCTTCAGCTCTTCACTGAGTATTTCACAGTAATAAATGCTGTTAATTGTTAAAACTTTTTCCTGATAATGTTCCAATACTGGCTTATGAGCATAACTCTTAGCATAAATTTTCCAACTGATGGCTGACTTTGATCTTTTTCTGGATGGATGATTGAGGATGTTTTTATTCCACACTCTGAATCCACGTCTTATCAGCAGTGATGATTCTTGCTTAAGATTAAGACTATAATTAAGAAACTTTCACCTTCCTTACAGTATCGCTCCAAATTTTGCTTGCAGATGTCCAAACGTATCTGGAGTAAATCATTGCCGGCTGCTCTTCTTTCATGCAAATCATAAGTAGGGCGGCCATTTTTTGTTGCATTGCAGTCATAAATGAACATACATAACACATTCAAACCTGCACAGCAGCTACTATTGAGACAGAGACCTAGTACAGAAAGTGCGGATAAGACATTGCAGCCAACAGAAGTTTTAATATCACTAAAGTGCACATCATTTTTGACTCACACTCATATGTATACATATCACTATTATGTATTTTGTTGCAGAGGATCATCAGCATGAAGCTGCAGTCATATTTCACTCTTTGCTATGAGAGTAAACACATTATCCATTTTTCACAGCATAACAAAATGAGATTTCAATTAAAATGTGTTTTGACGTAGTAATTACGGTGGGTGTCTCATTTGATGGTTTAAAGTGTTTGGCAGCTCTGCAGCTGTATAACACATGTTGACATTCTTGTGCACACTGACACAGCAGTTTGAAATGGGTTTTGTGTTCCTTTGAAATATTTGTTAATCAGTCTGAAATGCTTTCACGCTTTACAGCTAGTCTGGTGCAATCCTTGACCCCATTTGGCCTGTTCAGTGTTGCCTTTTCAATATTACTGGCATGGTGCCACATTTGAGCATACACAAATACAGCTTGTCTAGTCCATGTAGAGAAGTACTGCCAATAGAATAGGACTCTGGAATAGATCAACATGAACCTGTTGGCACCATGACTCGTGCCAGGTGTGGACTAGTGGACTTGCATTGAGCTGTGGAGCTGTGTTCTCTGCTCCATCCATACTTTTAGGATGAGTTGGGGATGAGGTTGTGGTAGTAATCGTCCAACATCCTGATCTCACTAAAGCTTTTGCAGCTTTTCCTCACAGCAGTGCTGCAAGATCTAGTAGAAAACCTTTCCTGTACAGTACTGACAGTTACTCCAACAAAAGCAGGACAAACTCTTTTTAATTCTCCTGATTTTGGGAGAAAAAATGAATGAGCTGGTGTCCCAATACTTTTAACACAATAATAAAACATGATTTTTTGCATTATTCATTAGGTCTGTGCTCTGATGTCAAGATAATATCAAGCATTGTACACTGAATTAATAAAGTTCCCAATGCTAACACCCCAGAATCAATCATCTTCACATCACTCAAACCAAAACTCTAGTCAACAGTGGTCCTATGGTGGTCTTTGTGTAGAGGCAGCTGGTAAATTGTACAGTAACCAATGAGTTATGATCAAATCTATATGCTAAGTGTACCTAATAAAAAATTGTTCATATGAAACATGTGCTATACATTGCACATTATACACCAATCAGCCACAACATAAATACCTCTCACAGATGAATGAATAACATTGATTATATTATAACAATGGTGAATGTGAAGGTCTGATATATCCATGTCATCCCATTTACTTCTTTACCCAAACAACTGTGGTTAGCTTTAACACTAATGAAGATCTGGTGATGAAATGTGGATTAAATCAACTTCAGTCTGTGTGAAAAAGACTGACATGCATGATTACAGTGCAGGTAGGCGAGTGTTAATATCTAATGGCTAATATTGCAGCTGTAGGAGTGGAGGCCGGCGCCCATCCAGCCATCTCCATTGGTTGCCTGCTGCTGCAGTAAGATATTAAAGCCCTCAGTTATCCTTGTGGGCACAACATGGGATGTTGGTTTTTCACCTTTAGAATTGTGCAGCAGTATGTGCATAATGTATCAGTGCACAGTACAGGAGGAGGTGTTCAGGGTGGATAACAAACTCCATTCAGATGAAGCTATGGGAAAGAAAACTACCCCAACAAACATATCTCCATATATACCACAACACTACCTGATCAGGAGAAAAGACATCGGTGTTTTTCTCACAGACTGAGACTTTCATCACCATATCTTCATTGGTATTAATGTTATTCACGATTGTTTGGTTAAAGATGGAAATGCGACCCTGTATTAGATGATAACACTTGATTCTTGTAGATGATAAGTTGAATTCTTGAGCAAAATATGCAGGTGTGCAGACCTGAGACACTTTGACAAGAACCAAACGACTGGCCAGATGATTGGCTCAGAGCATTTTTTGTTCTCAATCAAAGCAATCATATAATAATAAATAGCTAATGTGTAAAATCAAGGTAGGTCTACAGTATATATATACCCTTATTCCATAGTATAAATCTTGTATACTAGTAAAAATAATTTCATAGTAAACACAGTACATATCCACACTTACCACTCTTTTCCTTATGTTTGACTCCCAGTAGTGCATCGAGGCAGTGTAACAGGCTACTCTGAGCCGCACTCCCGCCTGAAAACTCCATTGGCTCAGCCTGAACCCCCTCATACACCAGCCCCTCCGCTAACATTGGGTTGTCTTTCCATCTGAAACATGTGTAGGACAAACATGCAGAAGTTGATGAACATTGATGATGTAATCGGTTACATTTAAGTACAGTACGCATGTTAAAGTCCCTCAGAGAATCATACATGAGATGTCAACATTATCTTCTTAATGGATATAATAATTTTTGATTAACAGGGATCATTATTTGGGTGACTGTAGAGTTGGGAATCTTGCCCAAGGACTGTTATTGGTGTACTTGCCTAAGATGGGATTTGGCTCTATGCACACAAGGTCTGTGGTGAGTTTCTGTTAGATGATATACCAACATTCCATCTTCTGATTTGTGAGAAAAGGTCTAATTTGATTTAGTTTTATGTTTTCAAAAACAAGAACGAGGTGGATCAGAACATTGTTCTGTCCCACTGTGTTCAGTATCAGGTATAAATCTGTTTCTCAAGTTTTCATTCGTTATCGCTGGAAGAGAAGATAAAAAGTAAGTAAATAACATAAAATAAATCATAAAAAAAGAATAACCTCCAAATCAGCAAAGTCTGTAGTGTCAATTTCACTAACAACGACCTTGTAGAGGAAACACAGATGAGACAACTAACAAATGTTCTGTTCTGACCTTGTTTCAGTGGAACCAGTGAAGTACAGCAGAGACCAAGTGTGTGTGATGAGAAAGAACTGTGATATAGAGGAAATACCATGGAATATGGTAGGAAAACTGCTTTGTCCTTCAGCGACTTGCAGGGTCTGATGAGGATATTTGGTTCTTGGTAAGAAGACACTACTGCATCTAACAAACAGCATTTCCATCCAAATACAGATGTTTTGTATACAGCTTGTACATATTCACACATGCTGTACTTCCACACAACTGAAACACACATTAGTCTCTGCTGGTGCTTTGGTGACTTGCACTGTCATGTCAGTACAGACTTCTGCACAAACTCAGCAACAACAGTGTCAAAACAGTAAGAGTGTCAAATCTATATTCTGATTAAATCTGCTCTAAATTTAGACTTTCCAAAAACCTGTTTTCTGATGTGCTGATATATTGTGAAAAAACACTCTAAACATTTCTAGTCCAGACGTTTGAGCTCAGAACTGAATAAACAGAGGTGATGGCTGCACACTGCTCATTACAGCTTTTACAAATTGCATGTGGTTTTATTTCTAAAGCTTATTTGTTAGTTATGTGTTTCACTGATTCTGTGGTTCCTAGATTGAATGTTTATGAAATAAGTGTGAACACTCAGGTAATAGCTTTTTGTGCAAGTTCACATTCCACACATTCCATGGCCACTAGCCACAAATTGCATGTCTGGAATTACCATGTCATTATCATATGAATGACAGATTGTGTCATTTGGTGGGAAAAAATGCAAAGCTGCCTGACTCACTCTGAAAAACATGTGTCTGCTTATTTAAGCTCCTCTCACAAATATTTAAAAATGTATTTAAAAAAAGAAAAGTAGACCCTTTAAGGTTTCAGGGGTATGTTTAGTTTTGCTTCTAGAATAAAATCTCACAGTTATATAAGTGGTTTTTTTGGGGGGAAATTTCATTAATATGCCGCAGCGCTGACTCCAGAGGGTTAAATTAAAAGTGTTGAATTTATAGAAAATTGAGAATTTTAATGGTGGATCTTATAAAGTCTTATTTTACAGTGTTGTCTAATCTGCTTGTTGACCTGCTTATAAAAACTGGAACTTGATCTGCTGATATATGGGAACCCAGAAGACTTGTGTGCATAGAGCCTATTGAACTCTAATGTTAACATTAGCAAACCTAACTCTGATGACTCATTAATAAATGTGCAATATGTCTTAAATCTAGTATTGAATTGTAACTCCTGTACTGATATGTATCGTACACTCAGTCCTAGTAACAATATATTTTAATTTGAAAAAATGACAAAGTGCATTGTAGTGAAAAATATCACCATTATTCAGTTAATTATTCCAGAGATTTAGATCCAGAGCTAAAAAACTCTAGAACTCAATACTTGCCTAAATAAAACACAGTTAATACAGTTATACTTACCCAGATAGAAACATCCTCATGATGCCGTAGAATACAGAGGGATCCACATAAACTGAAATGCAGAAGTTGAGATGTATTTTGCCATAATTCATTTTAATGCATCTACTGATTGTATACAGTGAGCAGAAACTCTTCTTATTTGACACTTCAGTAATCTTATAAGGATGCTGTCTTTTTCAGACTGGCCCTGTATGATGACTTCTCCATTACCATGCATTAGTTTGAGAGCTTCCTTCATGTTGTCAATGGCCTGACTGAGCACCTCCAAAGCTCTGATCACCACTGCGACATCACCGTCATGAACACCGCTGACCACTGTGGGGATGGCCTGCAATAAAACATTTATCAGCATGGAGTTCATTAAGCATAAGGACTGCACAGTAATTCACTGGGCAGCATTTGGAGATGATCTGGACTGAGCTGGCATGAGCGATGTCCCTCATTTTGATCATTCAGTAAATCATATTAAAGGGCTCATGTGCTAGTCATTTCTTACTTTTTGCTAATGAAGTTTGTGTAGATATGTAAAGCAAAAAATGTTCGGAAATAATTTTACATGATGATCATTTATAGATACAGCAGTCAGCCAAACCTACTATGCTAATATGGACCTCCCGCATTAGTAGTAGTAGCAATTAGAATTTGTTGTTAACAGCAGTGATATAGTATTATTATTATTATTAGTAGTAGTAGTAGTAGTTGTTGTTGTTGTAGTTGATAGGAGTAGTAGTATTAGTTAGAAGTAGTAGTTGGAGTTAGTAGCAGTAGTAGTTAGTAGTAGTAGTAGTTAGTAGCAGTAATAGTTGTAGTTAGTAGCATTACTAGTAGTCAGTAGTAGTAGTAGTAGCAGTTAGAAGTTGTTGTTAGTAGTGATAGTAGTAATAGTACACATTGTTAGTGGTATCAGAAGTAGTATATAGTATTATTATTAGTAGTAGTTAGTAGTTGTTGTTAATAGTAGTAATAGTACAAGTTGTTGATAGTGGTATCAGAAGTAATAGATAGTATTATTATTATTATTATTATTATTAGTAGTAGTAGTAGTAGTAGTAGTAGTAGTAGTAGTAGTAGAAGTTAGTAGTATTAATAGTAGTTAGTAGTAGTAGTAGTAGTAGTTAATAGTAGTAGTAGTAGTTAGAAGTAGTTAGAAATAG
This sequence comes from Crenuchus spilurus, assembly GCA_036984385.1. Taxonomy (NCBI): domain Eukaryota; kingdom Metazoa; phylum Chordata; class Actinopteri; order Characiformes; family Crenuchidae; genus Crenuchus; species Crenuchus spilurus. The sequence continues at coordinate 11,383 of BRDA01069423.1, forward strand.
TAGTTAGTAGCAAAAGTAGTAGTAATTAATAGTGGTAGTAAAAGTAGTAGCAGTTAGTAGTGGTTAATAGAAGTGATAGTAGCAATTGTACATGTTGTTAATGGTATCAGAAGCAGTATATAGTATTATTAGTAGTAGTAGTTAGCAGTAGTTAGTAGTAGTAGTAGTTAGTAGTAATTGTTAATAGTACTGATAGTAGTAATGGTACAAGTTGTTAGTGGTATCAGAAGCAGTATATAGTATTATTATTAGTAGTAGTTAGTAGTAATTGTTAATAGTATTGATAATAGTAATGGTACAAGTTGTTAGTGGTATCAGAAGCAGTATATAGTATTATTAGTAGTAGTAGTTAGCAGTAGTTAGTAGTAATTGTTAATAGTATTGATAGTAGTAATGGTACAAGTTGTTAGTGGTATCAGAAGCAGTATATAGTATTATTATTAGTAGTAGTAGTAGTAGTTAGTAGTAATTGTTAATAGTATTGATAGAAGTAATGGTACAAGTTAGTGGTATCAGAAGCAGTATATAGTATTATTATTAGTAGTAGTTAGCAGTAGTTAGTAGTAGTAGTAGTAGTTAGTAGTAATTGTTAATTGTATTGATAGTAGTAATGGTACAAGTTGTTAGTGGTATCAGAAGCAGTATATAGTATTATTAGTAGTAGTAGTTAGCAGTACTTAGTAGTAGTAGTAGTAGTAGTTAGTAGTAATTGTTAATAGTGTTGATAGTAGTAATGGTACAAGTTGTTAGTGGTATCAGAAGCAGTATATAGTATTATTATTAGTAGTAGTTAGAAGTAGTAGTAGTAGTAGTAGTAGTAGTTAGTATTAGTATTATTAGTAAGTAGTAGTAGAAATGTGCAGAAAGTTCGGAAAAATCAAGTTTCAAGTAGAAAAAATGTCATTTAGAATGTTTTCTCTACTGTAAACATGGTGGTGCCTCCTTTTTGGCACTTAATATAACACAGAGCTTAAACGTGATGATTGCATATGAAGTTAAGCTTCTGTTACTCAGGCCCTCACTGACTTTGCAGCTTTAGTACCAGTTTCAATGTCAGATCTACTTCCATTCCATCTACTGCCATTCTAGTTGCATCTAATATGTTCTAGAGGTGTTTGTAAAGATGTTGGACCTTCAGTCCTGGAACAGCAGCCAGTTCCACCAACAGTGTGACCAGGAAAAAGCCTCTGGCGCTCTCCCCACCTGGCAGAGTAATCAGCAGCTCCAGATTCCTTACAGAACACAGTATTCAAACACTGTAACTGGCTGTCAGTTAGAGCTTTAAGCTAAGATACGATCATCCTTTATTAGTCCTGCAGTCGGAAATTTCAAATATTTATATGTATTGTTCATCAGTTCCAGTCCAGCACGGTTTGGTGATTTTCCTACATTTCCCTGAGCAGGAAACCAAATTACACTGGACTCAATCAGAACCAGAACTGATGACCTTACATGTAATGAAATAATGAATTGATTTATTGTATTAAGGGGTTGTTTCAAGCTTATTTAAGCAAATCCATATGATGCTCCATTCTTGAAAGCACATTACATAGTGATGAGATTACTAAATCAATACTATGGCATTTATTATGGTTTATAATGTGGCTCCCTCTACTGGTCAACCCTAATTATGACATGATTTCTGTTTTCTTATTTCAGTTAAAGGGGAAAACTTACTCAATGTTCATTGGACTGGAAACATCAAGGGTCCATACATGAAAACAAAACAAGGTATGTTAGAACTGTCATTAGCATTCTACAAGATCTCAACCAGGCTGTCAATCACATCACTAGTCAACATCATGTAGGTGTCACTTCTATGCTGAGAATGGTCCACCTCCCAAATATCTTGACCACATGGTTAAGCCATTCACCATAAGGTTATTAATTAGTTATTAATATACCAAGTTATTAATCACATATTAATTAGCAACTACTATAAATCATATATGAAGTTGTGCGGCATATTCATTAAAATCACCTCCTTGTATCTACACTTATGCATTTTATCAGCTCCACTGATCATACAGGAGCACTTTGTAGTTCTACAATTACAGACTGTAGTTCATCTGTTTCTCTGTGTACTTCATTATCCTCCTTTCCTCTGTTCTTCAGTGATCAGGACCCTTAATGAGTGGGCATTATCATTCTCAGCACTGCAGTGACACTGATGTGGTGGTGCTGTGTTAGTGTGTGTTGTGTTTTAGTGTGCTGCTGATGTTTTTAAACACTAAAAATAGTCCACCAAAAATATCCAGCCTGTGGGCAGTATCCCGTGACCTCCAATAAAGGAACTGTGCAACAACAGATGAGTTTCTGTCTCTGACTTTACATCTACAATGTAGACCTTGCTGTGTCTAATAGAGTGAGTGGTCATCCTCTGTTCCTTTATGGGAGGTCACAGTGATGCTGCCCACAGGTTGGATATTTTCGGTGGATTATTTTTAGAGTTTAAAGACATCAGCAGCTCTGCTGTGTCCAATCTAATCATACCAACACAACACACACTAACACACCACCACCACATCAGTGTCACCACAGTGCTGAGAATGATCCACCACACAAATTATACCTACTCTGTGAGGGTCCTGACCATTGAAGAACAGGTAAAAGGAGGTTAATAAAGTATACAGAGAAACAGATGAACTACAGTCTGTAACTGTAGAACTACAAAGTGCTCCTGTATGATCAGTGGAGCTAAAATGAACAGTGAGTGTAGATACAAGGAGGTTATTCTGATGATATGGTGTAAATATGTAACTATTGGTTGGTGGATGTGTGGTGGAATTTGGTCTCAGAATAAAAAGCTTCATACCCATTTGGGTCCTTTTTCCTCCAGTTAGCCAAAACACCATCAGCGTGAGTGAGTATGGGGGGTAAACCCAGCTTCTGAGAGATCTCCCAGTACGGCACTGCCAGATTCTGAGGGAGAACCTAAAGTACAGCGAGGACAGTGATTACATTGAGAGAACAGTGAAGGGTGCACAGTAAATCTGCCAGTGTTAAATCAACACTATTAGAGTTAAATTAACACTGAGAGTGTCAAAATGTAACACTCTCAGTGTTAATTTAACTCTAATAGTGTTGATTTAACACTGGCAGATTTACTGTGTGGTTTTTCCTGCTAATATGTAGGTGGTCATTATATTCTGATTTGACTGCATTTGAAATGATCAATAATATGTTACAATATTCTGTTAATAGTCATTTCTTGTCAAATAACCTGCCTTATGTTTTGATGTACAGTACCTTGACTGGATCCTTTTCCCCCTCCTGCCACACATAGCCCATGGTTATTACACTCAGAGCCAGGTGAGCCAGCCGCAGCTCCCGATGGCTCTGCAGAGAATCAGTCTCCAACAGTGGCATCTGTGTTCAGAAGAATGTCGTTAAAATGTAGTTACGATGTTTGCTACTTTAATTCTCAGGCTTATTACATCCCAAGGCTGGTTATACACTAACTGAATGGAAACTATATATAAGAGTGCATTGGCACCACATTTCAAGCAGTTGTATGATGGATATGTGCAATGCATGTTGGGTATTGTATTTGACAGAGTGTTCATAAATGTTAACAGAAAATCATCTAACATTTTGTATTCTGTCTGTCAGATCGATGATGCTGAGCGGATACAGTGTTGCACAATAGGATAACATGATAAATCATGATTTTAAGTCTAGTTTTAGGCTGGAATTTCCCTTTAATAGCAACTGCATGGACAGACTAGGTGAGGTCATTGGTTACATCACATGATTTAAGTTTTTTAGTATATTAGTATAAATAATTAATTTTTTATACCGCTGAGGCCACTCAGTTTTTTTCCTTTACAAAGGATAATACAGCACATTCACCTTTTTGTCCTGAAGGGGTTTTGTCACAGCTTTGGAAAAATGCTTAGGAACCTTATCTTGCTGATTATCTTTCATTTGTGACCAATGAGATATCTACTTTCCCTTTACGAGCAAAATAGCCCCATAACATGATGCAAAGTGATGTTGCCACCACCATGTTTCACAAAATCACCTGCTTGGTGAATGTAAACTTTTAAACCCTGAAAATCTGATATATTGAACTAAAATGAAAAAAGTGATTATTTGGCAGCCTGTCCTGACTTTGATAGTAGTAAAATGCCCTGCCCAGTATCCGATGGAGGGTTATGGGGACAACACAAAACTGGATGAAACGGTTAAGATGGAGGAAAGATCGATGTCTCTACACTCAAAAAAATATTTGGTTCAACTTAATTGAAATCTGGAAGCAGGAAGCTGGAAGCACCACCGTGCCGCCCCAATGTAACTAAAATAAGTAAAATCAACACAATTTACTGCAACAATTTTGAAACAAAAAGTTGGACTAATGGGTGGCACGGTGGCTTAGTGGTTAGCACGTTCTCCACTCAGCGCTGAGGTCTTGGGGTCTCAGGGTCTCCAGGTTCCTCCCACAGTCCAAAAACATGGAGGTCAGGTGAATTGGGTTCTCTAAATTGTGTATGTGTGTGTGTGTGTGTGTCACCCAGTGATGGACTGGCACTCTGTCCTGGGCTTAGTTGAATAGTGTAATGCCCTGCCCTGCGCCCAGTGAGGGAGTAGGGGACTAACCGCGACCCTGATAAGGATTAAGTGGTATGATAATGGATGGATGGATGGAATTTGAACTAACATAACTTAAATATGTTAAACCAACACAATTTAATGCATCACTTTTAGTAAACTAAGTTGAAAGAACATGATTAAAATAAATTGAATTAACATGTAACATTAGGTTTAGAACAACTTTACACAACATAAGCAAAATCAGTTACATCAACATTACTAAATCATGTTCATATATCCTTAATGGCTACGTACACATCACAAGCCTCGTTATTAGATTCGACCATCCTGACAGTTCACATTCATAAACATAAGTGACCTGTATCTGTAATGCTATGCATGCTCACATCCATACTTTGTACCGGGTTGCCAGGTTTGCAAAAATACAATCTCCGCTAAAATGTCATGTCTAAATAGAAAAGAAAATGAATGACAATGTAAGATTAGAAGAAGTTACTTTTTAGAGCTATTTCCAATGTCTGTAATTAGGTACTTTAGGCTTTTGGCTATTTTCAGCTTGTGTAGTGTGTCTAAGATAATGGACTGATGCATTAAAATCAGGATTTTTGCTAATCTGGCAACCTTGTATTAGTGAGACTGTATTAAAACTGGTAAAACAGATGTGTTGGTAGCTCATGAGTGATGGGGTTTTGCTGAGGAGGACAGTAAACATCTGGTGGACTGTAAAAGATCAGGTGGAGAAGGTGAATAAAAGCGGATTTTGTGTTGTGCAGCTCTGTGTGTAAACAGAAGTGAAGTCAGAACTGGTTTAGCACTAAGCACATGTGTACAAACAAAAAGACATGAAATCTGATCACATTCATGTCACATACATATACGATCTAGGACCACATATTAAAGTCACTTAAATCTGATCTGGCATGTTCACACAACCCTGAAAAGTCCAGATCTGAGTCACATTAAGGCAAATAAATCAGATTTGAATCACTTCAGCCTGGTAATGTGAACACAGCCATTGTGTACAAGCTATTTAAAGATTTGATTTGAAATTGTGAGAACATATTAAGTTTAACCAACTGAGGTAAATTATGTTGGATGAACCAAACTGCCTTACGTTCATAGAAAGTGACTAAGTTGTGTGGAAATACTTTCCATATTTCAATTAAGTTGAACCAAAGAATTTTTTTGTGTGTGTGTAATCACATTTTATAAATGTCTCTGATGGGATCAAAATTAGATGCCCTAATTGACTTGCAACATTAAACATCACATTAAATGTGTGGAGTTGGGAAAAGAATGAGTTTGAAGGTCTTTAGCCTAAATGTTTTGATTCAGATGTATGTAGAATGTTGGTGTGGTCAAATCAACATCCACAGTGCTCTGAACTGTACCTTTTGAACAAAGGAACGAAGAGAATGGGCAGCGATGAGCTCAGTGACATGTTCAGCAATGTCCATCCATGGCTGGAAATATGAAGGCAGCACTACCTTCAAGAACACAGAGAAATATAGAATTATTCATGAATACACATTTTATTATTTTAGACTCAATAACATTATAATCATTCATATAAATAAATACATAGAGATGATATTACTGCTACAGTTAAACTACCGTATGTGACCTGGAAGTGTTACTTTACATTACATTTAGTGGACGCTTTTATCCAAAGCGACTTACAATAGTATAAAAGTACAAATGCAAAAAATGCTGAAGTTAAATAATTAACATTTCGATATCGAGTGCTGAGTGCATATCAGTACTCATGGGAAGTATTTGGGATCACTAGAGCAGGTGCTCTTTGAAGAGCTCGGATTT
>BRDA01069424.1:0-14939 GCA_036984385.1 Crenuchus spilurus
GCAGTATGTTTCAGCTTTTATTAGATACAATACTACCCAGTGACTCCTGGGGTATTTATTTCCATCTAAGCAGTTTCTTTCTTCCTGTTGCTGCCACAATGCACTTTTTAGTAAACTGTACCTTCCTGTTTTTGAGGGTTATCAGTTGTTTGTATCTTGTGGTGATCCTGATCAGACACTGTAGATCAGTGTCTATGGTTTCAACACTAAGCTGTAAAACATGCGTTTGTGTTTTTAATGAAAAGTATATGTAGCACAAGTCTACTATAACATTCACATACTATAATATACACACTCTGGCTACTTCATTAGGCACACATACTGTGTATCTACACTCACTGTCTATGTTATCAGCTGCACTGATCATACAGGAGCTCTGTGTAGTTCTACACTTACAGACTGTAGTTCATCTGTTTCTCTGTATACTTTATTATCCTCCTTTCACCTGTTCTTCACTGATCAGGACCTCACAGAGCTGATATTATGGATCATTCTCAGCACTGCAGTGACACTGATGTGGTGGTGGTGTGTTAGTGTGTGCTATGAGCTGATCAGACACAGTAGAGCTGCTGATGTTTATAATCACCTCAGTGTCACTGCCGGAGTGAAAATAGTGCACCCACCAAAATTATCCAGCCAACAGAGTCCTGTGACCACCAGTGAAGGACTAGAGGACCAAAACAAACTGTGCAGCAACAGATGAGTTTCTGTCACAGTCTGATGATGTCCTCTGTTAACCTTAACTTTAACAGTTGCTATTCTGTGTTTCCAGACATATCACACTAATGCATCTGCATCTGTGTGCTATCAACTATAATCCAGTCCTTTGTACTGAAGTCCTTCCCATAGATTGAAATACAAATTTAGTCACTTTTCCTACTGTAACACCAGACAGACGAATATCATGTGTGGCTGTAGCTCCTGCTATCCACACCTACACACAGATACTTTTCCTTTCACCATCCTGATCTAAAATTAAAGTGAACTGGACATGCATGACATTTTGTACAAGTCACAGAACATAGTAGGATGTCTAGTGCTTCACATAACACATTACACCTGACCAGCATATGATTTGTTGATATGATTCAGGATTTAGTATTTGGATTACAGCTGCAAAATGTAGTAACACTAGCTATACAGTATGCTCAGCAGCCCTAAACCAAATACTGAACGACTGCTTCATTTGCTCCCCCACTGTCCATTACAGGAGTGATAATTTGCCCAATTTGGGGAAATTGGGAAATCTGATTGGTTATATACTATATATATAACATAGTTATATACTAAGTTATACTTACATACACAACTATTTTTTCTAGTCATTTTGTTTTTCAGTTACCTCACACAAATATATTATTAATTATTATTATTATCATTATTATTATCATTATTATTATTATTATTATTATTATTATTATTATTATTATTATTATTATTATTATCATCATCATTATCATCATGCATAGTGTTGCATTTACTTTTGTGGATGTTTACTACTTCTGAGCTCAATAGTGGGCCCCCTTCTGTCCCCTGACTCTGTGCAATGTGCCAAGTAGTCAAGCATCTACAGAGCAGAGTGAAGTGTTTAGTGTTCTCCTCTGAATGCATCGAGGCACTCAACAATACTGCACAGCTGGCAGCCCAGAAAGTTCTGAAATGGCAGACTCCACTCTCACTGGATAAACCATATGTTAACCTTCACCCTCCCAGATGTCTGGTATAAACTATTACTTTTACTTCTATTAAAGAGAACCCTTTAGTACAATTTAGAGAAAATGTGGAAAATAAAGAAATACTCAACACAGTCTTTGAGTTCAGCTCATTTGTCCAGTGTCCAGTGTCCAATAATATCTCTTAAACTTACCATTAACTTGTCTTTGACACCTTAGTCAATCTTTGTCATTTCATTATCCAGGATGTTACAAAAAAATTCCATATCCATTATAATCTACTTCAAAGGTGTAATAAAATAATACATGAAATAGCTAAATAAATAACATTAAAACCAATAAGGGCACTTTAATAGTCAACAAACCTCCACGGTTGATGCAAATAAAATTCCGTGTTTCAGTGCAAAGTAAAAAAAAAACATTAAATGCTTTTGTTCATAATTTAATTCAAAATGGTCAAGTGTCATATGCGTTACATTTATTTAACATAAAGTGACATATTTCAAGCCTTTTTATGTTTTAATGTTGATCAGAATGGCTTACATCAGTATGGATTATAGCTCGCTAAGCACAATAACATCATGACTAATAAGCCATTTGGTAGTATTGTTGGCACTGTGACCAGGGAATGAAAATCAGTACCTCCGTAAAGCATGTGAGCAGATGGAAGCATGAAGTGCCCTAAAATCTCCTGGTAAATGCCAGGGTTGACTTTGGAGTTGATAAAACACAGTGGACCAACACCAGGTAAGGCAACCCAAACCATCACAGAGTGTAGAAATTTCACACTGGACTTCAGACACCTTGAACATCAATTTACTGAAATTCACAATAAAACATTCAAATTATTTTGAAAGACTGAATTTCTGATTTTCATGAGCTATAAGCTGTAATAATCATCAATAATACAAAAAAGGCCTGAAATATGTAACTTTACATGTAATGAATATAAAACATATGACAAAATTCTGAATACAGATGATAAACGATATTCTTATTTTATGATGTATGTTCTTATTACATTTCCCTAAAACACTGTCATATGTTTACACATGAACGCATCCCTACTGTGCGGGTGTGTTTCTCTTTAAATCAGCAGCAGTAGTATGAGGCTTGCAGTCAGACACATGCAGCTAAAAATAACTCCCACTACAGCAGCAGACTGCAGATACATCAGTCATTGTGAAACCACACACACGCACACTATTCCTCTCCCTCACTTTCTATCTTTCATTCTCATACACACACACACATGCCACTTCAATGGGAAACATGAATGTGTTCCACTGAGTGAGTCTGGATACTCCGAAAACCAGAAAACAGCAGGAGAAGAATGAAAGTGAGGGAAAAGCAGTTTCACAGCATACACACCCCAGCACACCTCAAAGCTGGTTCCCCCGACTACACCAAGAAAATCTTTTCATGAACATACACATGCATATATTATCTCATAACATCACACATTCAGTTTATATATTATATATATGTAACTTCATATATGTGACCTAAAAACCTAAACTTAACCTTGACCTCTGTATCCTTTCTGTTTTTCAAAGATTTTTTTTTTTTTTTTTTTTTGCATAGACAGGACTTTTTTGTCCTCTACATACACTATATGTCCAAATGTTTGTGGACACCCCTCCTAATGAATGCATTTGTCATGCTGAGTAACAAACAGATTAAAACAACTGCATAAGTCAGAGCAGGGAACAAGGTCAGTACAGAAAGAGAAGGCTAAGGCTAAGGCTAACTAACTAATGCTTCACTACAGAGCAGAGTAATGTTATACTACAGAACAAACTAAGGCTAAGCTACAGAACAGAGCAATGCTACGCTACAAAACAGAGTAATGCTATGCTAAAGAACAGGCTAAGGCTATGCTACATTGCCTCCTTTCATATCTTGAAATAAGGAACACCCATGGGCTGGGAGGGGGGGCTTGGTCTTGGTCTTAAGTTGTTTTTTTTTATCTTAAAAAAAGTTGGTCCGGAATATAAATATAAATTTTGTATTAATTATTAGTAAATATTAATACATTACTTTTATTAATTGTTACTAGTTACTATTAATAATATACTAATAACTATTCATCGTTATTAGCAATAATAAAATAACATTGATATTAATATTAATCATTAATAAAATATTAATATATTATTAAATATTAGTAAACTGTTAAAAAATGTAGCATAAAATTCACTTCACTTCAATGAAACTTGTGTCAAACTTCACTCCAACTCATGACCAACAGTTTTACACTTATTTTTTAAATGTGTGGCAAATACTGCAGACCTCATTTACATAAAATTACACCTATATTTAATACAGAATAACACTGTTTTTGGACTGTAAAACTTGCAGTGGACCACAACTGTCTTTTGCAAAAGTGCAAAGGACCCCAAAATCGAATCTGTGGTTTTCATTCATACATATGTACATACATTTATGAACTGTATCAGTTCAATTGCATTTCTCCCCCTTTGATAAAATACGGTACAAATCGCATTCTGTATCGGTTCAATACGGAACGTGACTTTTAGTTCACAAATTAGGAATGATTTCGTATTTTATGGGATGTGTGGCAAGCCTAACGCTACAGAACAGACTAAGGCTTAGCTACAGAACAGAGTAATGCTAAACTACAGAACACACTAAGGCTTAGCAACAGTAGGGTGGCCAAATGTCCGTATTTCCCGGGACATGTCCGTATTTCACGTCCTGTCCCGGGCGTCCTGGGTTTTTTTTAAAAAGTGAAGAAATGTCCTGGTTTTTAAATTACCTTCATTGGACCATTAAAATTTTAATTTACAGGCACTAGGGCACTGCTCATGGCGCTGCGTGTGACGTAATCCCTGAGCCGCATCAGTCAGGGCAGCCCTGTTCTGTCAGTACGCAAGCAACATGCCGAAGCGCAAGTGTATGTTTACCGACGATTTACAAAAGAGTTTCCCCACTTTCAGACCGGGTCGAGACAAATGGGAAGCCTTGTGCACAGTGTGTTATTGTTATTGTGTGTCATTTGTTAATTTATTTTTTCCCAATAGCCTACAGAACAGACAATATTTTGTTCGTTACTGAGGGTAACTGAGTATCATGTGTTATTTGGAGTTGAGAGTTTAGATGAGACATTTATTTCATTGTGCTATTCATTCATTACAGGAAAAGTTAACTTAAGCATTTTGAATAAATGCATTTTGAATTTTTGTTGTTGACTTTTACTGAAATGCATTTTTAATAAACCAACTGTAAATATCATGTTATTGTAGGTTTACGTGGGCCTATGTTAAGTGAGTGCAAGCCCCCCAACCCCATTTGCCCCCCCCTCCCCCCGGCTCCAAGGTGTCCTGGTTTTCCCAAATGAAAATATGGTCACCCTAAGCAACAGAACAGAGTAATGCTAAGCTACAGAGCAGAGTAATGCTACAATAAGAACAGACTAATGCTATGGCTCAGAACAGACTAATACTAAACTATAGAACAAGCTAAGGCTGTGCTACAGAACAGAATAATACTACACTACAGAACAAGCTAAGGCTAAGCTACAGAACACGCAAAGGCTAAGCTACAGAACACACTAAGGGCTAAAGCAAGGTCAAGGTCAAAAATGGAAGCTGGGTCAGAATATGAGAGGCATAAAAGAGAACAACGCTTGGTATGATCTAAGGCAGATACAATACTTTGCCATGAGAGGAGAGTAAATGATGCTAGACAGGTTTCAACTGTGACGAGTATCACATGACCAGCAGGGTTCTAACAGGAATTCTGGGAGGTGGAGTTCTGGGAAGTGTGAGGGAACTTCAGAGGATGTAAAGGAAAAGACAGGACAACAATGGATGATGGGAAATGGATTTGAGGAGAAGCATGAGGAACTGGGACAGACTGCAGGGGTAGAGAGCGTGACAGCATTCAGGTACTTTTATTTGCACCCATTACTGACACAGATGTACAAATGCACACACACAGCTTATCTATTCTCTGTACAGAAATAGTGCCAGTAGAATAGGACAGATAAATATGAACCTGTTGGCACTATGCTTAATGCCAGGTGTGGACTACAGAGTTCTGGAAAAGTGGAACTGTGTTCTCTGGAATGATGGTGATGTTGTCCATATAGCATATCTGACTTTATGGCTTATTGTGACTTGAAACTACACTAACCCTCATTCATTCAAGACATTTTCTCCTTAAAATATATGAAAAAAGACATACATAAGCAAAGAGCTGCTTGCTGACCTTGAATCCTGGTTTCCTTCCTCTCTTCTTGGGCACTTTGATGGGTGGAAGGGATTCTGGATAGTGGCTCTGGTACTCAGGGTGTCTTTTGAGTGGTGGACGTCCCCGTTTACGACCAGGAACCTTTCCAGTAGGGGGTGGAAGGAAGGAGGGGCTTACTGCTGCAGGTGACTGCATCTCTCCACCCCCTGTCTGCCCAGACACTGAAGGAATACTCATGAGACCTGGAACCCAGATTCAGAAAACAGATTCAGAATCAGGAACAATAAATTGCAAATCAAATGCAAATTTTCTCTGAGAAAAGACCACTGCCATTGACAACAGATTTTGTGTTTTTGATTCACATCCTTCATATCATTCTAGTGCATTTCATATCACAAATAGTGCATCTCCAAAAAGTAGATAAACCATCATATATTTTATATTCACTACATGTTCATTAGTCTTATTTCAAGCCTTTTTTGGTTTTAATGTTGATACTGTTTGAATAGCAATTTAGTCAAAGTCAAAACAAAATATTCCAATTTGAGATTCTGGATTTCTGATTTTCATGAACTATAAACTATACATTATGTACCATTGTTTAATACAATGTAGAGAAAATAAAATATAACACTTTGCATTTTTGATTTTTTTATGTGGCACTGTAGTCTGCTCATATTTTAATGGTATTTTGTATCTAATTCCTCGTTCACACTACACAACTTTTTTGAGTCGTTGGTTGTTGGGATGTTCACACTACATGACTGGTCAACGTCGTGGGGTCAAGGACTATGGAATTTTTCATCACAGACTCCTGGCTGCTCTCCAAAAACATGTTTTTGAGAACAGAACACAACAGCCCCTATTTATGAGTGTGCAATAATATAGCAAAATAATATAGTGAACTAAATAGAACCCAGCTAATGAGAACTACTTTCTGAAACATTTCTGCTACTTTCTTAAGCTCCTGCTAAACTTATTGTTTCAACTATGCAGTATCTTTATCAATAATAATAATAATAATAATAATAATTATTATTATTATTATTATTATTATTATTATTATTATTATTATTATTATTATTATTATTAAAGATTTCAGTATAAAGAAAACAACTGTAACAGGTGTGTTGTAATGAAAACAAGTGGTGTCCAAACCCCAGATATTCTCAAACATTGTAATGAATTAAAAATTGTTTCTTCATGCAAAACAGATTTGGGCTTTAGTGAAAGCAGGTCATTTTTGAACATTAGGACAAGGGAGGTATACAGAATGTTAAAATTAGACAAGGGTTAAGTTGTAAATATGTATGTTTGGTGTTAAAGGTTTGGTGACATTTATATCCAATTTGTTTTAAATGTATATCCTGAGTATTTGCTATAGAGCATCATAATACTACACTTGGTATTGGCATCAAATTCAAAATTCTGGTATAGTGACAACCCAAGTTAGCATGCCTTGGGTAAGACTACTAACACTACATTCATGTAGTATGACTGAAATTGTAAGTTGCTCTGGATAAGTGTGACTAGCTAGTGGTGTAAATGGTGTATATTTTACCATATTTACATGTAACCTCTAATACACACACACACACACACACACACACATACACACACACAAACAAACAAAACAAACAAAAATCTGCAAAGAGCTGCAGTACTAACACTTTCACACAGCCTACACTGACTACTAAAGCACAATAAAAACATTAAATCTTTTAATAAATGATGAAAAAATCAATCAGGCTTTTTTTTTACTCTTCTTTCAGTCTTTCAGGCACTAGTTGCAATTACAGCCCAGCAGGAGAGACACCATATTTACCAGATACCATATACATACAGTGTGCAATTATAACAATAAAACTAATGCACTGTGCACTGTACTGACCACCACATGCACGAAAGGGTTAAAACTACATTGCTTCAGGTTATATTGGTTGTAAAAGTGACACAAATTCAAAAGGAAGCAACAAAACCACACCTGAACTTCAGCTCCGCACAGACATTGACGCGCTAATGTTAAGCTGAAACCACAGAACTGTGTTTGCATATTCATAACACTGCAACCTGTAAGTTATGTCACTATAACACCAACAAATCAGGACAATAGCCTTGTTGTCAAACAGCTCAACCAGTTATAAAAACTGTTCATTTTATTACATCACAGACATGATTTTCCAAATATTTACCCAAACATATCAGCTACAGTGCTACAGTCTCATCTTACAGATTCATTATTTTATTATAAACATCTGATCTTATTTTTGTGCAATGCTGTAGCACTGATATAAAAAAGGTCAGATCCCAATTCTCACCCAAACATGAATCTGACCAAGCTGCAGCAGGATTAGCCAAACGAGTATGAAAAGCTTGATGCTAACACAGAGGTAGCGTGGCTGTGTAGAGTGTGGAGGAAGCAGACACTGGGACCGCATAAAAGCATCTCTTCTCCTCTGCACTCTCCTCTCGCTCTCTCTCTCTCTCTGTGTTGTCCCCCATCCCCCATCTCTGGCTCAGTTTCTCCCCTCCCCCTCCAGCTGTGGTGCCTGGTCTCTGGATCAGGCCCTGATGGACGGCTTGCATGCTCTTCACCCTCATAACTCTCCTCCCCACTATCTCCCTCTCTCCAAGCAGGTATTCCTCTCACAGGAAACACATACAGTGCAGGTAATATTAGAATGAAAATTGAAGTGACAGAAAATATTCATGTTATGAATATATAAATGAAATATAGTTTAAATACTGATGCAGCGTCAAATCACAGAATAAGTAGAATATTGTGGAATGGTATTCAGGTATATACATACATTACATGGGGGATAAAATCTAGCTATGTTAAAAACTTAACTATGCTCAGAACTGTGTGCAGAGCTCAGCCAAGAACTGATGAGTGTTTAGAGAACCGTCCACGTCCTCCTGTCCAGCCCATTTTAAAACAAACTCCAAATGTTTCTTTCACAAGAAGGATCCCAGACACACTGAACTGAGCAGCTCCGGAGACAGTAAGAGTCTCCAGTACCTCAACAGTAGTTCTGCAGAACAGTGATCAACTATACAAACTTCACCTGTACGTTATTAAACACCTGCTTCACTTTCATTCTGTGTTCTCTTTTCTTATCTACCTTTCTCCCTCATTGTCTGCATCTCCATTCTTTCTGTGTACAACTATGTCCCACCTTAACTCTCTCCCTCTCTCCCTCTCTCTCTCTCTCTCTCTGTCTGTTAGTGTAATGCACTGCGCATGCTCAGTGTTAAATCCTCCTCTGCCCCTGAGGGAGTTGACTTTTCATTCTGATGCCACAATTTCTGGTGGCCAACACACACACACACACACACACACACACAAGGCTCACGTGTATGTACTGTGTGTGTGTGTGAGAGAGAGAGTGTGTGTGTGTGTGAGAGAGAGAGTGTGTGTGTGTGTGAGAGAGAGAGAGAGAGAGAGTGTGTGTGTGTGTGTGTGTGTGTGAGAGAGAGAGAGAGAGAGAGAGAGAGAGAGAGAGAGAGAGAGAGAGAGAGAGAGAGAGAGAGAGTGTGTGTGTGTGTGTGTGTTTACGCCGTGTGACGCGTTGTCTCTCCTGCTCTCCTGAATGAATCCCTCCTCTCAGACTGAGTGAAGCTGCTGTCTCACGCGCCGGCTCGTCTCTGATGAAGTCGCTCTCGCGCTGCTCCGCCGCTCTGTGTCTGTCTGACCGGCCCTCGCGCTGAGCTCGCGATACAATCCACCGGCAGCCCCGAGACGAGGCTACACCGCGCGCGCTCCCGAAGACTGCCGCGCGCCACGCAGCCGACACGCGCACTAAACACCCCCCCACACACACACACACACACACCTCATCCCCCCACCCCCCGCCCCCGGTCGTCATGGCAACAGGGCCCCTAACATCCTCCCACCGTTTTTATTATTATTATTATTATTATTATTATTATTATTATTATTATTATTGCTGTTGTTGTTGTTGTTTACAATGCTTACTTACTTATGTAGGTAGTTAAGGTCACAATTATTAGCTCCTCTATTAATACATTTTAAATGTATTTCTCAAGTGCTCTTAAATAGAGCAAATAACTTAACACAGTGTTTTCAAACATCACAGTTTTATTTTGAATTATTAAATCATTTGATTTTGCACACAGAAATGAAATTATTTAAAAAAAAAAAACTACCATGGTCAAAATTATTACACATCTCCTGAGGAATCCCAGCTCATTCTTTTTTGGCAAAATTCTCAAGCTTCTCCAGATTTGATGGCGTTCTGGCATGAACCTCCTTCTTCAGTTCACCTCACAGATTTTCAAAAAGATTCAAGTCATTACTTTGTGCAGGCCAGTGAATAACATTCACTTTCTTCACACATCCTTTTTTCTTCATGATTCCTGCCACCTTGATGAGATTCCCAGGTACAGATGCACTGAAGCATCCCCTCTGCATAATACTCCCACCACCATGTTTCACTGTGGGGACGGTGTTCTTTTGTGTTATAGTCTCTCCCTTTTCCTCCAAACATAAGTAATGTCTGTGTAGCCAAAGCGATTGTAGCTTTGCCTCATCTGAACAGAGGACCTGCTTCCAGTCTGCATAATCTTTCCTTAGCACACCTCAGTTTGGCTTGAAGGTTTTTCTTGCTCTGCAACCTTGTCATTAATTTCTGTGCAGGGCTGTAGTGTTTGTCTTTTGCTGACTTTAAGTCATTCACTAGTGTCTTGGCAGTTGTTTTGGGGTCTTTAGACACATCTCTCACTACTTTTCTTTCCAGGGTATTTGAAGTCTTGCCTACCTCTGCTTGTCCTGTATTTTGTATGGCTCTCTCTCTCACTTCTCACTCCAGTTCTTGACACTTGGAAATGCTGTGATAACTTTGTATATCCTTCTCCTGCTTTGTGAACATCAGTGATTACTTTTCTCAATTTTTTAAAGGATTGTTTTTGGCATGATGCTTTCTCAAGTGACAGCTCAAATGCTTACTGAAGCTTTTATACTGTGTTTTAAACTGTGTTTAGAGGGAGATAACCCTCAGCTGTGACTTTATATAACAGGGTTTCATCGTTACAAAGTGAACAGCACATCATTACACAGCAGTGTTTTGTGCTATAGCTCATTAAAAAAAGTCAGTTCTTAAGCGGGCTAATAATATTGACCCGGGTGATTTTTGTTTCTCTTGAAATAGTTCTGTTATAGTATGCAAATAAAAACAATTTACGCTTTCTAAAGAAAACTAGTATGTTTAGAAATGCTATGTTGACAAATCTTTGCTTGTTATAAAAGGACTTACAAAAAATTGTAAAAAGCTTTAAATTTCAAAGGGGGTCTTATCATTTTGACCTTAACTGTATTCTGGTCAGTCTGGCAAGAAGTATAATCATTTTTTATGAAAGAAAAAAATAACGAGTTATTATTATTATTATTATTATTATTATTATTATTAAGTGCAGTCACACCAATTCTGACTTCTGGTGACCATATGGTGTTTCTCCTGTCTTCTGTTTGGGTTTCAGGTTTTTTAATGGATTGTTCCTCTTGTTGCTGGTCCTCTTCCTCTTCATATAATACATATGATAATACATCATGCCCAGCATAAGACTGCTGTTATGGCAAATATAGTCTAAATTATTATTAGTTTATTTAGTTAAGTATTTATTAATTATTTATTAATTATTTAATTATTAGTTATTTGTTGCTACAGGAATGACAATTACTAAGAGTAACAAGAACATTTTGCAAATGTATTGTAATATAGGATGTTGATACACCAAAATGGGCATTAAAAAGTGATTAGTAATTAATGAATTAGTGCATTACAGCCTAATCTCATCCCATTACTGAACCTCTAATCTCCATCCTGCACACTGGAGAGATTGTTCTGTTTTCAGCATTTCTGATTAAACAGTAAGACTAGGGTAGCAATGTGATGGCAATAAAACAGCCAACAATAGACAGAGGCAAGAGAGAGACAAACACAAATGTGGGCTCCTACATGACTGTTTTAATCAGAAGTCTGGACTGGATATGTAGCTGCAAATGAATCAGCAGAGAGCAGCTGTCCACTGCTCTTTAGTAAACACCCACATACCAGCAAATCCAACAGGTCAGACTGACCTTAGAGCAATAAAACCAACCTCATCAACACTTCATCACTTTGCTCCAAATGGCACCTCTCATTACAGCGCATTACTGAAGAGTTCAGTAACACAGTATCCTGCATGATAAGCTAATCATAATGATATATGTTCAAATTATATACAGTACCAGTCAAAAGTTTGGACACAACTTCAAATTAAATGTTTTTTTTTCTTTCCTACATTGTAAATGAATACTGAAGCCATCCAGACTATCAAAGGGACACATACGTAATCATGTAAACTAAAAAGCGTTAAACATTTGAATGAACTGTTCTTTAGTCATTTTCAGCTTTTCTGCAGATTTACCCCTGCTCACCAGCAGACAGTCAGATATTTTAACATTCACCTCCTCATTAGCTCGGCACTGCATTTTGTTGTTATGGAAATCTCCAAAACCTCAACCTCAATTTCAATGTGGCTTTGCGATGGTATGCACTTTCTTAGACATGATAAGGTTTACTCTGAGAGGCAATACTGCTGCGTTTTACTCAAAATGGAATTTCTTCCTTTCTAATATCAATTCTCTTCAGACTAATACTATTTTATTTTATGTTCTTTTTTTGTGGTATATTTTTTCTTATTTTTTGTTTATTTTTTGTTTATTTATGTGGCTAACTCTGCAATGTGAAACTCATTTTGGGGATTGGATGGGTATATATATATATATATATATATATATAATCAGGTAAATTGAATTAATACAAAGTACTATAGGTGAACAATAACAGAGCTACACAGCACTCTTATAAACAGTATATAATCACTATAATCTCTATATTTATCTTGTGTACTTTGTACATCATGACAGATGCCCTATACAGTGTCACAATTTCATGGCAAAATTTCACCAAAATGTCCAACAGAAGAAAAAAAAAAGTACATTTAAAGTTTAAAAAAGGCCTTAGTTTCTTCTCCTGCGACATGAGCATTTTTCTGACAATAACTTTCAATTTTAAAGGGTTTAAATGGTAATGAGACAAAACTCAAAGGCTTTTTCTCCTCTGCACCCCACTGCACGCCTGAAAAGGAACATATGAAATGGAAAGCAATGCAATTTCTATTAGGCAGGTAATGTATCATTCACTCTCTCTCTCACTCTCTCTCTCTCTCTCTCTCTCACACACACACACACACACACTCACACACACACACACACACACACACACACACAATTCTGTGAGGACATAGGGTCATGCCATTGTTTAAGAAAAGTTGGCAAATCCAATTTTTGGCAAATTTATCTCATTTAAAAACATCAAGAATCATTAGCTTTAACAGCACTCTGTGTAATTTAATAATACCCAGACAAATATTTAGAAAAAATTGTTTGTCCTAGTATATACTAGTACACCTAAAAAGTTCCTAAATCTTAAAAGTTCGTTCTTGTTCATATCAGTATGTTTCATAAAAAAATCCAATATCCAAATCCAGAAATTATATTTTTCAGTACATTACTATTCATGCAGTATCAACATGAAAACAAAAAAGCAATGTGATGGCAATAAAACAGCCAAGAATAGACAGAGGTAAGAGAGAGACAAACACAAATGTGGGCTAGTACATTACTGTTTTAATCGGATGTCTGGTTTGGATATGTACAAAACAAAGGCTGCTGGCTGGACCACACCAGCACTCTCTAAAACAGAGCGTAAACCTGTAAGAGTGATGTGAAATGTTCATTTATCCATTTCATTAGTTTTTTGTATTTATTTCTCATTGTGTTCTGTATGTAACACTATAGTTATTCTATATAAAATGTGTTTTTGTTCATATTTTGGAGTGTCTGGATTAATTATATTTACATTATTTCTTATCGGAAATATTGCTTCAGTTATCATTTATTTCGGTTATAATCAGACACTTTAAAACAGATTAATGATGAAAACTGAGGTTCCATTGTATATATGTAAGTAGCTGTATATAAGAACTGTAACCTAACCTTCAGCTTAACCTCATTAATGATTTTATCTGCTCTTTAAAAAAGAAAGAAATATAAAATCTGTTTTATAAAAATTTTTTTTACGAGGGCAGAGGTTGCATGCTGTGTGAACTGGCAGGCTTTGCTGTATTGTGCTGTACTTTAGTGAAAGGGTTAAAGCTGCAGACAGAGGTGTGGATGGTGTGGGAGGGGGCAATAAATTACCCTTTCCCTTTTTTTCCACATAACCATTCCACAGCTATAGAGCACGAGCACTGCAATACACATGCGGCTGTTTTTCCAAACAGAACCTTGCTTACACACACACATTCTCCACTGCTTCTTCCACATAAACACACTCCCTCTCACACACAGACCTGCCCCTGACCTCCCACAGGGACCCTTGTGTTTGACAAACTGCTTCCAGGTCAACTGAAGGTCAGGACAGTGGTCTGAAACACCACACACACACACACACACACACACACACACACACACACACACACACATACACACACACACACCTGAAAGCAAAGAGGTGATGAGGTGATTTCAAGTTCAGCATCCCCTTTCCCTTAGTTTTAATGTTGTATATTAAGAGAGGAGATTCCCAATGGCAAATGGTCTCACTCATCTATACCACATAGGAAACTTTAGTGGGATCTGTGTATTGATTATATTAAAGCATATAATACTGGTGATATGCTGGGGACACAGCACATAGAAACAAAATTAACCATCAATATACTAATACATCTCCCAAAATGTGATTATTGTGGAAAATTATGAACATTTGTGTTCATAATTTCATTCAAAAATGTAAACTGTGATATATTTTATATTCATTACAGATTAGGTGACATATCAATCCTTTGTTGTTTGTTTTAATGTTGATACTGTTTGAATAGTAATGTATTCAAGCTCTAAATTGAATATTCTAATATGAGATTTTTTATGAAAAAGAGCTTAAAATATGTCATTACACATGTAATGAATATAAAATATATGAC
>BRDA01069429.1:7559-43717 GCA_036984385.1 Crenuchus spilurus
ACGTACTGTCGAATAAAGAGAACAGTCCGGGGTGACCAACAAACATTGACGTTCGCGTTGTATATGCCCCATGAAAAGTAATACATTTTAATAATGTAAGAGCCATTTTGCACTAAATGTATATTTAACCCTTTCATGCATGAATGATGAAAGACATGTCATGATTTCCCTCCAAAATGATTTTATCTGCCTTTCAATCAGATTAATATATGTCAGTCATTTTTGTTTACCATGTGTTTTGTTGCGCTTGCAGTTACAAACAACCAGTGGGGCCTGACAAGAGAAATAAGCTGTCATGCAATTCTGACATTAAAATCAATACATGTAGAAGATAATGACATTAACTTATTATTTAGGGTATTATTTAGGTTATTTAGGAGCATTATTTTAGTATTTAGAGTAAATCTTTTATTTTTCTGGCAATCGATTGCTTTCCCTGATTGCAAACTTACTCTGTACTCCATTACTTTTCTCTGAGGAGATCAGAGCAGTAGTTTAAGGTAGCACAGTTTTCTTACTATAGCCTGTTATGCTTTTTGGAGGATACTGGATCCACAGGCACAAGTTAGAAACTTCAAGTGCGGCCTTGTAGCACTGCGTTGCGGTACTGAGCTTACTGGTGTTACAAGTGAAGGGCCAGGAGACAGATGAACAGTCCAATATTGATGTTTATTGAATGAAGTTACACAAAGCACAACACAAGACAAGACAAAGACAGGACAAAGGGACAGGGACTAAAACACCAAAGCTAACAGAGTCTGAACACCCTAACCTGACACACACAAGACACATGTGCATGACGCAGGGGCTTTACACAGGGGCCTGATGCAGGGGCTTTACACAGGGGCCTTACAATGACTGACTTAGAGCAGGGGCCTTACAATGACTGACTTAGAGCAGGGGCCTTACAATGACTGACTTAGAGCAGGGGCCTTACAATGACTGACTTAGGACATACTGACCTGACAGAGACTGACTTAAACACAAGACTCAAACTAAACCTACAAGACAAACTACATACTATGACTCTATACCATACAGACCTAACACAAGACAGACACTAGGGGCGACGCTCCACTCCAATCCAACCTATGCCCTCTAACAACAGCTGATGTTCCAAACCAGCCGTATTCATGAAGGCTAGGAGCGTAGGTGGACTGAAATGGACCTAAACCTAACCCTTAAACAACACTGACCTACACAAAGGTGGCACATGGTTGACCAGGCACCCTACACTCTCAGCAGTGGCCGACCTTCCATATCAGCCACTCTCACGAAGGCTGAGAGTGCAGGGAGGCCGGAGAACCAAAACCCGACCAACCATGAACCACCAAACGACAGGGACCTAAACCTAAACAGAGAAGACCAAATAAACACATACCACACAAAGTCAAGGAGACACAAGGACGCGGCCGGCTTCTCAACTGAGGGCTTAAGGCTGAAGGGGAGCTGTGGGAGGCCTAGTGGCTTTAGGCCTGACTTCTGAGGCTAGTAGCCTGACTGCGGCTATGCACTGATCTGGTACCATGACTGAAGAGGTGAGGCAGATGAGACGCAGAGTAGAGGAGTTGATGAGGGGTGAGTGGCAGTCATGTGATGAGGTGAGTAACGGTATGTTACATGCGGTGAATGTCCCACACTCTGAACTGTGAGTGGCCTACCTTTGTAGTACAGCCTGATGGCCACTCATCAAGTTCAGGTGTGGGCAATTAGTCCAGCAGGCACAGGGAGATGGCGACCTCTAGTGGTCAATACTGCTGCAGTCACATTTCTGCTGCAGCCACGTACAACAACTGGAGAGTGACAAGACACGTGACGTGCAGGTGCGATGGATCGCTTACCAATCGGGTATCAGAATGGTATGTTTATACTTATCATCCAACCACAATCACATTCACTCTTTTTGGATGGCTCAGTTTATCTGGATATGTTTTTTGAATGATGCCAAACCAAAATGAGATACTTAGAAAAAATGAGGCTGATTTTAAAATGTAAGGAGTAGAAAATACAGATAACTGCATGAAAATGTAAGTAGAAGTAAAAAGTCGTCCAAAAATAATTACTCCAGTAAAGTATAGAAAAGCAAAATTTCTACTTAAGTACAGTTATAAAGTATTTGTACTTTGTTACTTGACACCTCTGTGAATGATGCATGCCAGGCAGTCATTTGTGCATGGTCAGGTCTTTGGGTTGTCAGATATTATAATACATCCCCATAACAGAACCTGAGAAACACCCAATTCACTATGAAATCAGAAGATTAACAAGAAAAACACAGCAGGAAAAAGAGTTACATTTAGTGAGACTGTGAAAATCGAGAGAACAAGCAGGATAATGCAATCCATTGACCAGAGCAAGCAGCAAGGCCACACTCCTCAACCTGACTGCAGAGTTCCCGTGTGCAGTGGCAGAGAGATTTATGATGTTGACTGGGTTAAGTTTGAACAAGGACTTAGATCAGAAACATTCCTGCGCTGTCCGCTCTGTGTCATGTTTAAAAGTACTGTATATAAAAGGTTTAGGAACAGCTAGCCTTCAGCCAAAACATTTACTGTTACCATTCGATTAAATAAGAAAAGAGCAGAAAAGATTTGTAAACATGAAACAGATATTCAGTAACACTTTGAGTATGTTGCAACACTCAGCTTCACATTCATCAAAGTTTCTTTCTTGGTATCAAGATCAATTTTTGTCCAAATAATGATTTGACAGTTACCTTTACGTTTTAACTATTGCTACATATTTTTGTGAAACTTCTTGAAAAGCTCAAAACTTGGGATGAGCAGTACATGTTTGAAATCATTTCCCACTAAATAACAGCAACATTCACTATTGTTGACTCTTATATAGGGATTTATAAAGACGAGCTCAGGTTTTAGAAACAGCAAAGGCTTCTGTGTTTGAAAGACTCACGTCTTTCCCAGAATGATATGTCCTCAGATCTAATACATCGGTCCCACAGTACTCCATCAGATCTTTGATTTTTGCTATCTGTCCCGGATTTATTTTGATTAAAAAAGGGGAACTGATTTTTGAAATTTGGGGTTTTGGACCTTCTCAGAATTATTTTCACATTTTTTTTACAAGAGTGTTATTGGTAATGCTTTATAATACAGCCCAGAGTTAGACTTTAACTCCCTGTAATTCACAGTGTAACTTCTCAGAACCTACAATGTAACTTCCTCTTATGGATCAGTAAAATACCAGCTCCTACTGGTACTTAAATATAGTGCCTTTAATTGCTGAAGTTGCTTTGGCAAGTGCCAGCCTTGTAGTTGTAGCAGTAGAAGTAGCAGCAGCAAGAATAGTAGTAGTACTAACACTAGTATGAATGAATGAATGTTACACTTTCTCAAACCTAAGGATGCTTTACAATCAACACACTCCATTTACACACACTCAACCACACACCGGCAAATAGTAGTTATAGTAGTAGTAGTAGCAGTAGAAGTAGCAGCAGCAAGAGTAGTAGTAGTAGTAGTAGTAGTATTAGTAGTAGTATCATCATCAGCAGCAGCAGCAGCACTACTACTAGTAGTAGTAGCATCATAATCATCAGCAGCAGTAGTAGTAGTAGTAACAGTAGTAACAGTTATAGTATTAGTAGTAGCAGTAGAAGTAGCATCAGCAAAATTAATAATATTAGTAACATCTTATTAGCAGCAGCAGCACTAGCAGTAACAATATTATTATTAGTAGTAATAGTAGTTGTAGTAGCAGTATTAGTAGTTATAGTAGTAGTACTTGTAGTAGTAGTAGCAGTAGTAGTAGTTGTAGTAATAGTAACAGTAGTAACAGTTCTAGTAGTAGTAGCAGCAGTAGTAGTAGTAGTAGTGGCAGTTATAGTAGTAGAAGTAGCAGCAGCAAAAGTAGTAATATTAGTAACATCTCATCATCAGGATCAGCACTAGTAGTAACAATAGTTGTAATAGTAGTAGTTATAGTAGTAGTAACAGCAGTGGTAGTTAGAGTAGTAGTTGTAGTAGTAGTAGCAGGAATAGTAGTAGCAGTAGTAGCAGCTATAGTAGTAGCAGTAGACGTAGCAGCAGAAAAAGTGTAAATATTATTAACATTTCATCAGCAGCAGCAGCACTAGTAGTAACAGTAGTAGTAATTGTAGTAGTTGTAGTAGTAGCTGTAGAAGTAGCAGCAGCAAGAATAGTAATATTAGTAACATCTCATCATCAGCAGCAGCACTAGTAGTAGTAGTAGTAGTAATAGTAGTAGTAGCAGTAGTAGTAGTAATGGTCGTAGTAGCATTAACTATTACATTCCCACACATTAGTAAGTTGTAGCCATGTCATAACTATAATTTTCCAACACCTTAGTAAGTTGTGACCAGACATTATGTTTTATTTACACAGGATGTCACCTTAGGAGATCTGTTTGAGGTCTCCCTTATACTAAAAAGTTATACTAGATTACCAATTTGGATGTTCATATAACGTTATGTATCAGTTTCCTTTAGTCGTATGTGAGAAACAATGGTGAATATCTTATTTGTTGATAATCTTCTCTTGCTTTGCTAGTTTCCAAACACCATCACAGCACTTCCATTACAAAAGCACACTTGTGAAGTATCTCCATATGTAGCACTATAGTCAGAGACATTAGTCTGGTGTGATTTGGCTTGTTTTTTCTTTAATCTGTTAACAGCATATGGATTTCTAGCCAATTGACTATTCCATCTGCAAGTGGAAAGAAGTACAGCCATGATTATCTGCACTAATTCTTGAAAGATGCTGAATATAGTGATCAGTGGCTTAAAAGTAAATATTTATGTACAATTTAATGCACTTACACTCGAGAAATGCCAGTTTTCACTGCAACAAGAGCAGCGATGCCTTGCACTTCCATCAAGGCCATTTTATGTCATAAAGAATAACACAAAACACAAATTAATTCACATTCAAATATGAAGTTATGTAACTCTCAGAGGATGTTCCCATAAAGTTAATTGCCTAAAGAGCGGTAAAATGGGGCAGCGGTAATTACTGTGAATTGGGGATGACCGTCCGTTGGGCCCTGCACACAAAGACAAAGCTAATTGGTTGAGAAGGGAACGATTGCTTTGCTACAGAATTAGTTATGATCTGGCCGTAGCTACAGACTTTCTATTAATTAATTACTGTTTAGACACAGCTTCTATTTATGTTCAAATGAGCATCAAATTGCCAAAAGAGCATAAGCTAGGCCTATTGTGTTTTTTATTTATGTTGTTTTTATTCATGTTCAAATAAGTACCGAAATGCTGAAAAAGCAAAATTCCTGTTGTGTTTAATATAAGTGCCTGTATAAAAATTCATTAGCATTTCTCAAAGTTGAAACTTAATTACATCTGTTCTTTCATATAACATTGAAGGGCCCATATTATGGAATAAATTCAAGCTTTCTTTGCTTTGCTGAAGTGGTTTGATGTAGTGTGTAAACTTCAGTTTCAATGTCCTATCTGTATGGTTTACATATCGCTGGCCACTCAGCCTATAGCAGACCAGCTCCTCCAATTCTGGAAAAATCAGTGCAATACAGGTCAGCTAAACAGAAAAGAGATAATTTACATAAATCAGACACACATGGGTCAGCCGAAGCCAGCTGGTTAGGTTGCCAGTTCGATTCCTTAGTAGGACTCTTGAGTGGCCTTGAGCAAGGTACCTAACCCCCAACTGCTCTTTAGGCACAAGGGATAGGGGCTGCTCACCACCTCAGGCATGTGTGCTCATTGTTCACTAGTGAATATGTTTCACTGAATGGATGGGTTAAATTTAGAGGTCAAATCCTTGCACATTGGTCAATGATTGTACACTTTCACTGAGACTGAACACATTTGCCTGGAGTGGTGGGCAGTTGCCTGGGTTAGGGAGCAGTTGGGGGTTCAATATCTTGCTCAAGGCACTTGAATCATAAGGCTGCTATGCTCATCACTATTTCACTAATGCAGATTGCTTTTCTGCCCAGTTTCACACTGTGGATGCTGGAAAACTTTCCAATATCTTGCTCTTATCATATTACGTATCCTGTTATCCTTTCTGGTTTGTAAAGGAACTTGTTTAAAGAACATTTTTAAATACTGAAGGAAACCTTTTACACCTATTTTGAGGCATAATATGAAGGTTTTTAATTTCATCATTCAAAGACAACACAAGTCAAGAAATTAGCACTTCAAAATCTAATTGATCAGGTTGTGATTTGTACTTCCATCTAGAGCTCAGTCTGAATTAGAATAGAGCACAGATACCTCCACTCGCTCCTTTCAGGTTTACAGGAAAGATGTCAGGGTGACCTCTCTGTTGTTCTGCAATCACTGAGTTACATTTAATGGCAGCGTTAACCCAGTTGTGAATAACGACCTGCTCTTTCATAAGCAAAAGAGATTCTCCCATCAAACACACACAGTAGCTTGCAGTGAGCTTCAGTGATTCAGCTAAACGGGGCCAAAAGTACTTATTATGTAGGCTATTTAAATTGCTTTGAAAAGGTTAACTTGTCTGTGCGTTTTGATGTTCTTAAAGAAAAGTACACCAAATTCTCTTTTTCTCACAGGCTTGGAAAACCTAAATGAGATTATGTTTTTTTTCTGTTCCAAATAAGTTTTCAAAAAAAAAAAACTTTACATTTCAACACTTCTGGTTATGATGCTCACAATTACTTTAACCCTGTGAACTTTAGTTGCAACATTAAAAGCTTGCTAACTTGCTAATAAGGCTAATGTCTTGTTGGTCTTCAAGGTGCCATCAAAGCAGCTTTGCTCCAATTAAGCATGAACATGAATATGTTCTGTTGTTTCTGGCACCAAGTTGTCAGCACAAGATCTTTTAAAGTCCTGTAAGTTGTGAGATTCTGACATAGATCAGACTCACTGTCCCAGTACATCCCACAGATGCCCCATCAGATTGAGAATTTGGAGGCCATTGTTGGTAGGGACTGACCATTGTTGACTGGGTTTTTTCATGTGAACCTGCCAACTAGCCAAATCAATCTGGTCCTTGTCAAAGTGTCTCAGATCTCCAGGCTTATATATCCTTCTCCAGCATCCAACATATAAAAAAATCTAACATATTAGAAGTTGTGTATAAGAAATGTAAGCTTCCTTGGAAGTTCTGCCAGATGATTAGAATGCTATAGGGTGAAAATGTATCTGTTTGTTTTCACTTTTGGTAATTAGTACTTATATTACAGAAAGGTTGCAGATCCAGGGGTTTACTGACATAGGGATTTGTAATAAACTGAGATGCAGATGCTGGGGGCTGTCTTACTGCCACTCACACATGATCACTCAGGTTTGTTGATGGTAGAGCAGCTCCCATGTCTGTTTACCTTCTGGCTCTCTCCTTTTAGGTAGGCTGTTCTATATAGTCGACAGGCGGATCGGTTCAGTGTCGACAGTGATGCGGGTTCTGTATCAGTCTGTCTTGGTGAAGAGAGAGATGAGCCAGAAGGCAAAGCTCTCTGTTTACCAGCCGGTTTACATTCCAACCCTCACCTATGGTCATGAGTTTTAGGTAGTGACCAAAAGAATGAGATCACGGATACAAGCAGCTGAAATGAGCTTTCTTCATAAGGTGTCTGGGCTCTCCCTTAGAGATAGGGTTCGGACATCTGGGAAGGGCACACAGTAGAGCCACTGCTCCTCCATGTCGAGAGGAGCCAGTTGAGGTGGTTCAGGCACCTGGTACGGATGGCTCCTGAATGCCTTCCGGGTGAGGTGTTCTGGGCATGAGACCCCGGGGAAGACCTAGGGCATGCTGGAGAGATCATATCTCTCAGCTGGCCTGGGAATGCCTTGGAATCCTCTCATATGAGCTGGAAGAGGTGGCAGGGGAAGGGACACCTGGGCTTCTTTGCTTAGGTTGTTACCCTTGTGATCCGGACATGGATAAGCAGAAGATGGATGGATGGACATCTCTGTTTTGCTACGTTCAGATGCTGATATTATCTCCTCCTTCACCACTACCAGTTTGGTCCCATTGCTGATGACTCTGCTCCTGTTATCTTTCTCTTTCCCTCTGGCTGTACCTCTGGCTATGCCAAAAGAGTTACTTTATCAGTCTTTTAATTCTAATCGTTATCATCTTTATTTGTAAAGTCACTGTTTTCATTGTTAAAATATGCAGTTACCTCTTTCTGGCAGAAATTAGTGTCCATTTGCTAACTAATACATAATCATGTGGGTATAAACCCCCTTGGCTGAGATGACACTTGCAAGACGTAGCATGGATGATAGAGGATATCCAGAAGCACTTGTCCTGGTCCACTGTGGTATGTCAATCGCTTTGTAGCAGGATTGCCATTCCTTTCTGGATTGGACAGGACAGGACACTGTCCTGACAGGATTTGCCATTCCTTTCTGGAATCAAAGGCCTACACTGTAAAAAATGATTGTTGACTCTACTTAACTCAGTCAAGTTATCTTTTTGCTTTGACTCAGTTAAGTTGTAAAGACTTGACATGTCAAGTCCTTACAACTTAACTGAGTCAAAGCAAAAAGATAACTTGACTGAGTTAAGTTGAGTCAACAAATAATTTTTTACAGTGTATGGGGATACACTCAATATATGAAAGCTCCATTTTTGGTACACTTTCACTATACCGGCATTAGAACATTAGAACAAGTTAACAGTTTCTGAGATGCTCTATTCTGATATGACTCTGTAAGTACAGGTACTGGACCACTACACTGCATGCAACTGACATAACTTGCCAGTGGGGCATCACTGTTATGCTGTTATGATACTTAATATAAAAAAGTTAATTCTTAATACACTTTTAAGACAGCAGCTCTAGAACATCCCAAATTAATCGTTTCTGAGAAGAAACCAATCTTTGCCCGGTACCAAATTTTCATGCCCTTCTGGACATCAGTCAAATAAAATCCTTTGCCCATGATGGTTGTTTTGCACTCTGCTACAACTGACTGATGTGTTTGCATATTTGCTTATTTATTTTAATATTTTTTACAAATCCGCTGCATGTGATGTGGCCACCACCTCTTTTTGAACTACCACTGATACACCATCACTGGAGAGCCAACACAATCGAAGGAAAGCGCAGGATTCCCAGCTTCAAATGAACCAATCAGTAGATGCCTGAGCCAGCGGACATTGCAATGTGACAGTGATAGGGAGAGTGAGAGCGCCATCTACCCACCCAGAGAGAGCACTGCCAATTTTTGCTCTCTTGGGCCCCGACTGTTGATGGCAAACAACATGACCGGAATTCAAACTCGCTGTGCTGTGACTGATTGGTATATTATGGTATTGATTGTCATAGTTTTTAGATGATATAGTGAAAATCCAGAACAGCACTGTAGAGAATATCTGGCCTTTTGAAACTTGTGATTTCTTTTCCTGCATTTGAACATCTTTAATTTGAAGCTTTATGCTTTTATATAATGGAATTTTTTCTCTGGGCATTCAGCAGTTTAAAAGCTCGATTTTGATTCCACTGCAATATATAAAAGAGCTTTTATTCTCCTTATGAAAAGATGTTTAGGGGATATGAATTCTGGTGCTGCATTTATTTTCAGTCTTGAGGTCTGTCTAGACTTTACCTGGAAGGTTTAAAACCATACACACTTTTTTGACTTCATACTGAAAATAATCCTTTGACAACAGTGCAAGTTTCAGGTCTTCATTTCTTTGCAGAATACAAATGCAGCCACAGGTCTAACTTGGGATTCAATCTGGCGGTCACACCATGTGCTTTGAGACAGGAATCCATCTGACCAAAAAAAAAAAAAAAAAGAAAAAAAAAGATGGCGGACTTGAAAGAGGCTGAAAAAGTGAGTCAGCCTCATCCAGCCTGACAGCTCTTCTCTTTCACTTCGTGTGGGCCGACCTGCCTGCCCCGGCTACTCCTCAGCCTTCCCCAAACTCATTCTGAAGTGACAGAGATGTTTCTCTTTTCTCCACATTCTCTGAGTTAGAGAGTAGACAGGAACAATTTTGGCTTTTAATGTTCAGAGCCGTAACTAGACTAAACAACACCAAAAAATAAGATGTCACTTCCGCATCAGAGCAGAGTATGGATTTGCCTGTGTGAGACAGGAAGGTATCCAACAGGGCTGAATCAAAAAGAGAGAGAGGGAGGCAGACAGAAAGGGAGAGAAAAGGGATTCAGATCCCCGCTGTCAATCACTCAGCATGAGACGAGCGCTCAGGAGATGACACGAGACCAGACAGGGCTTGTGCTGAGATTTTGGGAGTGAAACTCACATGCTGCCTCCATTTCAATACTGCAATTCCTGGAGATAACAACAGTTCCATGGTCATGTGAGAATATTATGACCACCCCTAGTTTGGAATGAATTCAGCCCTGGGACATCACAGATGCAACATGGCAGGGTTTGCTGAGTGTACAAATAAGTGAGCCCACTAGTCAGTTGTAGCTGAGTGTAAAGTCATCATCATGGGTAAAGGGCATGATATGACTTATGTGATATGACTTTCGGGGCGGTACGGTGGCTTAGTGGTTAGCACGATCGCCTCTCAGGACTGAGGTCTTGGGTTTGAGTCCGCATCTGAGTGGAGTTTCTATGTTCTCCCCGTGTCTGCATGGGTTTCCTCCCACAGTCCAAAAACATGGAACTCTAAAAAATACCCTGGTGTGTATATGAATGTGTATGTATGTGTGTATCACTGTAAAAAATTTCTGTTGACTCAATTTAACTTAGTCAAGTCATCTTTTTGCTTTGACTCAGTTAAGTTGTAAAGACTTGACATTTTGTTGACTCAACTTAACTTAGTCAAGTTTAAGTTATATCAACTTAACATGTCAAGCCTTTACAACTTAACTGAGTCAAAGCAAAAAGATGACTTGACTAAGTTAAGTTGAGTCAACAGAAATTTTTTACAGTGTATGTATGTATGCCCAGATATGGTTGGCACTCTGTCCTGGGTGATCCCCCTAGTGCTTGATGCAGTCCTCCAGGTGGACGGTTGCTTCCGGTTGAGAGTACGCTGTGCACAACTGGTTGCCGCTTTTCGCCGTTGTGTGTGGTTGAGTGTGTGTAAATGGAGTGTGTCAACTGTGAAGCGTCCTTGGGTGTCTAGAAAGGCGCTATATAAGTGTATCGTAATAATAAATCATAATAATGTCCAAAAAGGCATGATAGTAAGGTATCAGGCGAAGGATGGTGGCACCTTTAAAACTACCAAATTTGTGAGATGTTCTTGAGTTGTAGTGAGAATATGTACATTGAGTGCCTCCCAATGACATAACAGTGGGCCACTGATGCCAGATGAGGACGACAACTCCAGTTAGTGGTGCAGAGCATTTAATGCACCAAAGTGGAGCAGTTAACCTTTATAATGAACACATTGAACAACAAGGAAACTATCAGAAATCAATGATACTTCATTGATGTCCAATTCCAATTTAATTCCAAACCAGGGATGGTCATAGTATTCTGATATGATGTGCAGTATTGCATATGATGTAGTTAACTTGATTGAAATTGATAGTTATCTAATACATTATGTAAATATAGTAATGTTAGCTTGTATTTTCACTCACTGGCCACTTTATGAGATCAATTACCTTATAGATCCACTTTTTATAGGTGTCAAATTACAGATCTTTATTCATGCAAACTCTACTCAGTTTATAATTGGTCATGTTTTGACTGCAAAGCATGTAATTTGGGAGACAATTACCATAATAGAAAGTACATAGTCATATTAGAATACTATCTCCACCTTCCTAATGGTGGGAATAACCACCATAGACTCAGATGACACTAGCAAGATGTTGTGGTATTATTCCATATTAGGTTACGGAAGGCATCCTGGTCCACTGTGGTGCATTGACTGCTCTTTACCACTCGCTGGAACTTGTTCCCCCCTGGCATCATTGACCCATGGGGCACCTCTTGTTGTCGTTGGGAAGCACTTAATATGCACATTCACTATAGCAGCTCAAGAACATCTCAGTTTCCAGGATCTTGCCACCTTTCTCCTGGTATCATATTATCATGCCCATTTTGACATAAGTCAAATCATGTCATTTTCCCATGATGATGGTTTTACGCTCTGCTACAACTGACTATTGTGTTCACTTATGTGTCACATGACATGAGACATCCTGAGCTGAACTCATCCCCAACTTGGGGAGATCATAATATTCTCACATGCTATGTGATAGCATTTGAAAATGCTGACCTGTCTTTATATTTTGTGTCAATTTCATGATGAACAGAGTAATAAAAATTCTCCAAAATGACGATTAAATCTTTTTACATTGACCTCCATTATAATTTTTTTCCCTTCTCACCCAAACAATTGT
Source organism: Crenuchus spilurus (assembly GCA_036984385.1). Lineage (NCBI taxonomy): Eukaryota > Metazoa > Chordata > Actinopteri > Characiformes > Crenuchidae > Crenuchus > Crenuchus spilurus. The sequence continues at coordinate 19,839 of BRDA01069429.1, forward strand.
GAATAACTAACACTAATAAAGATATTATGGTGAAATGTGAACTAAATAAACCTCAAATTGTGTGAACAAAGCTGGCAAGTATGATTACAGTGCAGGTAGATGGGTGTTAATTTTTGATGACTAATATCTGTGGCTGTAGGAATGGAGGCCGGCGCCTGTCCAGCCGTATCCATATGTCTCCTGCTGCTGTAGTGAGACATTAAAGTCCTCAGTTATTCTTACGGACACAGCATGGGACGTTGGTTATTTCACCCTGAGAATAATGCAAAAAAATTATGCATAACATATCAGTGCATAGTATAGGAGGAAGTGTTCATGGTGTGAATGTACTGTATAATAAATTCTATCAGACGGTGATTTCTGAAACAGTTTGAAAACATCAAGGCTATTGGTGGATAATCTTTATTGATGACATGAAGGATCAAGTTCAAGTGTGGACATTTTTAACACATGATGTAACATCAGTCCTTTCCACCTTGATTTATATTTAACCCAAATTTCATCACTATATCTTCATTAGAATTAAAGTTATGTACGGTTGTTTGGGTAAAGGAGCAAATATGACATCCTGCACAAGGTTTTGATCTGCCAGCAATATGCATATTTCCATGGATATTAAGAAACAGCATGCTTCATACAGAAAACAACACAAAGAGAGGGAGAGAGAGTGATTTCCTGGTCATCCAAACATCAGTAATGTGCTGTTTGTCAGGTGTCCAACTTTTCCATTAATGATGTGGGAGCTGGACCTTCGCCACTGATTTGAAATTCCAGGTTCACTACCTCTAAGTGCAGTGCTCTGCCTGTTGAATTATTCATTCTGGCAATTTATTTGAACATTGTTATGTGTTTTTAATCTATTAGGAGGCCCTTTAACAGTTAATGGACTCAGACTCCACCAGTGGCAGGTTTCCATGGTGATGAATGCTGAATGGCTCCGAGGCTGGTCCTGATGCTGCAGTGTGTGACATGCTGGGGCTCAGCTGATCTAACAACACAGTCTGTATTATTATTATGATTTTTTTTTTTTACGCTGTGTTTCACTAGTCGGCCAGTCCAGCCTCCGCACTTTCTCTCTCACCCGCAGACAGGGTTATTTTATATGGAAGCTTTCCTTTTCCAGAGGCACAAAGACGAAAGACAGTAACATGACTTACCTGTCATCCTTTGCACCATAGATACTCGAACGTGCGGACACACACACACACACACACACACACACATGCTCAGAAATACTTATGCGAACGTGTGTCTCCCCCTAGGTTCTAGCATGCTTGTCTGCTGAAGCAGTCTCTCTGTACATGAAAGCATGGAGAGCTGTGCCAAAGACAACATACTGACACATACTGTACATGCATACATAAAGATGCACGTTCTCTCTCTACCTTCCTCTCTCTTGCTCATTATAACTTGTGGGAGGATAGTGACACAAGAGCAGGAAATGCAAACTCTAGTAGTTTCATAGCGCTGCTATGAATGATGGAGATGTGAAAACAGAGAGAGAGAAGTAAGACGACAAAGGCTGCATCACATGCATCACTACCAGGCCACATTCAGTGAGTGGAAGGCTCACCGTCTTCCAATTTTCCTACTTACAGAGGCAGATCATTTCTCACGTGGAATTATGGATTCCACACTGAGGTGTTGCTGTATTTTGGAGACTAAAACCATTCTCCTGTCTTTCTGCTTCACTGAAAAAAGCTGAGCCACACAGAAGTAAAAACAACTTGAGCAGAAATGGAAGAGTGCGCTACTGTTACATCCTGCCTGTAGTGATGGAAATACAATGACTTAAAGGCCTCCAGGATCCATAAATTTGGACATGGGACTTACTTAAACAGTTTTAAAGATAAAGTTTGATGCAAATGAAGAACAAAGAACGTTGGCAAAAGATTAAAATGTAAAGCATGGTGATGGTTGATGGTTTGAACTCCCATCCATCCATCCATGATCTTCCACTTAATCCTAATCAGAACCAATTCCGGAGGGTTAACTAAGACTCACTAAAACTAGAAAATCATTTTATTAACATACAAAACCCTGCATGGAACCACCAAGATTACTCAGATCTCAGCGTGCTGGTCTCTTACTAGTTCCCAGAATTCATAAAACTTCAGCGGAGGGAAAAGCTTTCTCCTACATAGAATGTGGAATAATCTTCCGTCAAGTGTTTGGGATGCAGACACAGTCTCTACTTTCAAATCTAGACTCAAAACCCACCTGTTCAGTTTGGCTTTTTGCAATTAACCTCTCCTTTCTAGTTTGATTGTCATTTCAGGAAATCATGAACATTTGGGAATGCCAGAAATCTCATATGATGCTCTGTAATGCTGTGCCAACAGGTTTGAGGTTTGAGGATGGCAGTATGGACGGATGTCATTGCCCGCTGATGCTCTAATGTCTGTGTTTTTTCTGGTTTATTTCCTTCTTCTACTAGCAATGATCAGACAAAAGCTTTTAGGCTATTACACTTTTTATTTGACCCCATATGGATGCAATTATCACAATTATTAATATCATTACTGTTTTACACTAAAGCACAATGTCAGACTTAACTGATGATGTAAATCTCTATCAGTAGTTTGATCAGAGGAGGATGGATCCCCTTTGTGAGTCTTGGTTCCTCCCAAGGTTTCTTCCTCCAGCCTAGAGGGAGTTTTTCCTTGCCACTGTCGCCTTTAGCTTACTCGCATTGGGTTTTTATGTTTAGATTCAAATTGTCTTATTCCAATTATGTAAAGCTGCTTTGTGACAATGTCCATTGTAAAACGTGCTATATAAATACATTTTGATTGACTTGATTGATTGATGATACCTGGATGCAGTTTGAGAGACATTTTGGTCATGTAGTTTTAAAGAAATAGCTGCAAAATGTTATGCTGTGCTGTAAAGTGTTACCATCCTGAGCAAACTGTTGCTACACTTTAATCACTACTGCAGTCATAGTAGTTCTATATACAGGTTAACAGCTACAATTACTGATAGCAGGATATGTGAACACAGCTCAAACATGCTACTTTATTATTTTAGCTTATGCAATGGTGTGCAATAGATATACAAAGGTATGCATAAGAAACACAGTTTACCTTATCAGATACTAACTATGCAATATGACTGTTCAGGCTTCAGCATCTGTAACAATATGCCAAGCTTTGTCTAAAACACTGCCCTCGAGCTCAAAACAATAGGCTAAACAGTGTCAAAACCTATCCTGAGACTGGAAAACAAATAGAAAAGGGCAAAACATTAAGGAAGGAGTGGCTATGAATGTGACAAGCAGGTATAACCCCCCCCCCCCAGCATCACACCTTCCTTATTCACAAACCCCCACTTCATTACACCTCCTCTGTAGTGAGGAAGCTGCATCCACCTTTGGGATGAGTAGAAGTGGCATTTGTAATCATCCAACATCAGTGCCAGCTCTCATGGCTAAATTCTATCAAATCCTCATGACAATGTAAAATCACACAAAGCCTAACAGCACCAAAGGCCAAATGAATACCCTTGAAATGAGGAACTAATTAGAATGAAGTGCTATGTGTAAAGAATTAAAATGCAACTGAGGAAAGTGAGAGTGACTCACTTGACTAGAAGGAAAAGTCTAATCATGTCATAATCTTAGGAAAGTGAAAATCCATTCAGCTTTGGCCTGTAACAGTGAATACATATGTAACTGTAGGCACAGATTGAAGTTTTTATCTCTGCTACATGTGTGTTTGTTAGGGTGTGTCAGAGGTGTGTGCAAGTTTTTTTGCAAGTCCAAGTCAAGTCTCAAGTCTTTTTTTGCAAGTCCAAGTCAAGTCTCGAGTCTTTGACCAAAAATTCCAAGTCAAGTCTCGAGTCTCTTAACCTCAAGTCCAAGTCTTGTTGCATGTATTACTTAACTGACAGTTTGAGCAAAGATATTCAAAATATACTAGATTATATTATATACTATGTTTTAATCAAATATATATCAAAAATGATATAAAAATATATTTTAAAAAATCAAATAATTATACAAAAATACAGAGCATTAAGGTTAAGTTTGAAATAATCAAGCATTTAGAGTATTGTTAACTGTGTTCTGCCGGAGTCAATAGCCACATTCTGATATGTCTCATAATCCCCCTGCTCTATAAATCCAAACAGAACTAATTCCATTTTTGTCTTTTTCCGAGTGAGTGATTGCCCACCGGTCCGGTCCAAGGCTGATAGAAGACTGATTACTATTCTCTGCATGATGCTTTCCTGGATTAGCTGCCCACCAACAACCAACAACTACTGTGACCAGCTTGAGATGCCTTACTCTACTGCCCACATTGGAGTTCATATGGACTTTCTGGCCTTTATCATTGCTACCACTGTCATCACCATTCCTGTCCCACTACTGTCACCATATCATTTCACCTGAACATTACAACAACATCACATGACAATGATTTATCACAAACTTAGAATTAGCAGACCAGAGGAGGATGGGTCCCCCATGTGAGTCTGGTTCTTCCCAAGGTTTCTTCCTCCAGCTCTGAGGGAGTTTTTCCTTGCCACTGTCGCCGTTGGCTTGCTCACCGGGGATTAGGGATTAATGATTTGATGTTTGTTATTACTAACCCTGTAAAGCTGCTTTGTGACATCAGTTGTAAAAAGTGCTTTATAAATAAATTTGATTTGATTTGATTTGTATTTTGCACTTGTAGTCTTACAAAGAAATGACAATTGACAAATCCAACAAGTAGTGTAGTGTAGTGTGCAAAAATGAACATAGCTTAAAATGATAAACTCAAAAAGTGCAATAATGTTCAAACTTAACTATCCCTGTAAGATTGTATAATACCGTGATCATATTAAGGGACTCCTTGGGTTCAGTGTAAGTTTAGAACATGTCTGTAAATGAGCAGTGTGTTATACTTAAGATATACTAAACTTGCTAGTATTTTAGCATTAAGCTTAGCTCTGTGTGGATGCATTATGAGTCCGCCTTGGCTGAATACTCTCTACACAGCTGCACTAGTAGCTTGTTGTGGCGTTGGATAAATTCTTTGCAATCAAAGCTTATAATGAACGGCAGCGGAGCTGCCTGCTACAACGCACCCGCCATGCTGAAGCTCTGTTTGTCACGTAAATTACATGGTATTAACATTGGACGGCGCTGGCCCCTCCCATTCTCAGGCAAGGGGGAGCAGAGCGGAGCATGGATGTGTATTGAGAGAGTGAGCATCGTGGGTCGGGCAGTGAAAAGACTTGCATTGTTCGCGAGTCTCAAACCACGAGTTCAAGTCAAGTCTCGAGTCTTTAGGGTCCGAGTCCGAGTCAAGTATCAAGTCTCTAATAGTAGGAACTTAAGTGCGACTCGAGTCTAAGTCTGAGTCACGAGTCCCCATCTCTGGTGTGTGTACATGCACATCAGGGGATAACAAGGTACACAAGGTACTTGGCTACACAGGTCTGTTCCCTCTGAGTGTTGAGCTGTTTGCTGGTGGATGCTGTTAATTCACACCTTGTCAACATCTGCGCATAGCTGGCAGTTCAAATCCACTGCTGCCTGAGTTTTTGGTTTTGTCATTATTTCCCAAGGTTAGTAGAGTACAATCAATCAATCAATCAATCAATCAATCAATCAATCAATCAGGCATTTTCTTAGACTTACTTAGAATTTTATTTCATTGCTGACCCCAATGAACCTAATATATTGTTAATATACATCCATTCTTGCATTTCATGCCTGCAACACCTCTTTCTAATGATGTCATTCCTTCTCAAAACACATAAAAGACATTTTGGCAACTAGAAGTATTAAGATGTTCAACATCACATTTTTCATTTAAAAATTCAGTATCACTTTATAATAACTCATTAATAGCTCATTAACTAATGACAAATAAATGTGAACAAATCATTAGTTCATGAGAATTTCATTAACAAATGACTTACTAATGATTTTCTAATGATTTACTAATTATTTGTTTACAGTTGCAAAAATTAATACAATCATTAGTAACTACATGAACTGAATTGTTAATGTTCAAATTCTCATGAACTAATGATTTGTTCAGTTATTAATTATTAGTTAATGGTTTATTAATGAAAATTATTATAAAGTGTTACCAAAAATTCTCCAAACATTTCCTATTGGGGACAGATCAGGACTACAGTCAGGCCAGTCCAGTACCTTTATCCTCTTCTTCCATAGTAATGCCTTTGTAATATGCGCAGCATGTGGTTTTGCATTGTCTTATTGAAAAATACATGAACATCCCTTGAAAAGAGATGCTCTTGAAGGCAGCATATTTTACTCTAAATGACTTAGAGATACATGATGTACTGAAGTTGAACAGATTTAGAAAGTGTTTGAACTGTGTTTTATATGCTGTGCCATTTTAGAGATATTAATAGAAACATGGAGACATTTGTGAACTTCCAGGCCTACAAATCAGATGTTTGTTCTGATTAATCAGATGTTAAACATATATTTATATTTATTTAAAGTTTATATTGTATTTGAGCTTCGTGTATAGTAAAAAAAAAAAGATGCAACCTAACCAAAATGAACCATACAACGCCTTCAGCTTTCTACAGCATCACTCATGACATTGTTGAAATGTTTCCCTTTTCTAAAATTTCTGTAATCAAACATTCATCATATCCATGTTATGTGTTTATCACTGACTTTGGGGTTTTGTTTGCTTCTGGCGCTTCTGTCTGCTTACTTGCTGGAATCACGGAGGAGTATTTTTGGTTCGGCACTTTTGTAGTGCAGGGATGCCAAAAGGCCAGGCGGTGTAGAGAGAGGTGTGTTCCAGGGGGCTTGTTACTGTGCAGTAACTATCCAACATGCCCTCTGGCTAGAGAACGAGATCAGAGCTCTCTCTCTATCTCTCCACGCTACACACTCTCGTCCTGGTGTTTCGAGCTCAAAGTCACTACTGGCTGGACCAAGGTGTGTGCAAAACTGATGAATCCCTCTCTCTGCTTCTCTCCCCGCCGTCGCTGTGCCACATGTGCCTCCCTCCAGCTTCTTTCTCTGTTTTTTTTAGACTCGTGATTAACGAGGGAAGCTTCTTTGCACGGTCAGGGCTTTTTTCCCTTCTCAGTTTGTCTTAACAGGGTTGTTTGTGTGGCTGTGGAACACTGTGTGGAGAAAGATTTGTCCTGGTTCTTTTGACTGCTTGCTGATTGGTACCAACATTGTCAATAAGCCTTAAATCTCAGCTATTGTCTGTTGTTAGCAGTCCTGTGCTTCTGGGAAATAATAACTGATCTAAAACACATAAAATCTGAAGTAGAACATGCACATCTGAAGTATTCTAGTTTGTGTTTTAGTTTAGAATTTATTTTAAGATTTTATTGATCATTTGTGAGCCACAATACCACTGAACTGTTTTGATACTCCATCTACTGTAGATTGTTCACAAATTTAGGTTAAAGCATACAGGAGGTCATGCTTTATAGCCATAACCCCTAAATTATGGAATCATTTGTCATTGCATGTTAGGCTGGCTCCCAGTTTGTCTTTTTTTTTGACTGACTGTTTTGTGGTTTAATTTCTTATTGTAAAGCACTTGTTTTTAAATATGCTTTAAAAATAAGATTGATATTGATATTGATATTGACATGAAAAGGTAATGATAGTACAAATCCCAAAGCATAAGAGATAACAGATTAGGCTGCTAATTAAGGCTAATGCTTTTATTAACACATCAAGTACACCTTATACGACCCCAATTCTCAAAAAAAAGTTGAGTAATTCCAAAAGGCAGGGCTGGTGCACCACCCATGTCGATCACACACTGCATGCGGGGCCCCAAATGTTGATGGGGACACCACTTAAGTCTCCGCTGTGCACTCCCAGAACTGAGTATATAGAGTGAGCAAAAAACAAAAAAACATTCTCCAGCCCAAAATATATCCTGCCCGCTAAGGACTTCATTCTTTGGGGGGGGGACTGGGGGAGGGTGTGTGTGCAAGGCATTTGTGCTTAGGGCACCGGTCCTACCAAAAGGACACTGTGTAAAATGTATATCACTGTAAATAAACACAGATTGCAGTGATTTGCAAATATCAGACCCATATTGTATCCGCTTTAGAACAGAACACATATCAGATGTTGAAATTGAAGCATTTTACCATTTAAAGTAAAAAATAAATAAATAAAAGTATATGAAACGGAAACAGCTGGTTTTAGACCACAATAATTTATTAGTAGGTGTTGGGCCTCCTTTTGTGGCCAATACAGCGTCAATTAGTCTTGGGAATGACATATACAAGTCCTGCACAGTGGTCAGAGGGATTTTAAGCCATTCTTCTTGCAGGATAGTGGCCAGGTCCCTAAGTGGTGCTGGTGGACGAAACCGTTTCCTGACTCACTCCTCCAAAACACCCAAAAGTGACTCAATAATATTTAGATCTGGTGACTGTGCAGGCCATGGGAGATGTTCAACTTCACTTTCACGTTCATCAATCTTTCACCAGTCTTGCTGTGTGTATTGGTGCATTGTCATCCTGATATATATATCAATATTTTGAGCAAAACTGTGCTCTTACCTGCTAACTGAACCTTCACACTCTGCTCTTACTGGTGCAATGTGACATTAATGAAGATTGGCCACCAGACTGGTCCAATTTAGCCATGAAACCTCCCACACTAACATGACAGCTGTTTCACTTTCATTGTCTAACCCCTGTATATATATATATATATATATATATATATATATATATATATTATATATATATATATATATATATATATATATATTATATATATATATATATATATATATATATATATATATATACACACTCATTTAGAACTTCTCAAAAAAGTTGGGACAGGGCCATGTCTACCATAGAGTAGCATCCCCTTTTCTTTGGCAAATGAGGAAACCAGCTGCAAGAGTTTTGGAAGAATGTTGTCTCATTCTTCTCCAATGTAGAGATGACGTACATAATTTTTTGTTTCTTGAAGCTTCAAAATGTGATCTCTACAGCAGGATTGCCAGTTCGGCACTCTGACTCCTCTTATGTGAAGCCATGATGTTGTGATGGACGCAGTATGTGGTTTAGCATTGTCTTGCAAGGCCTGAAAAAGATTGTTGTTCTAAATCCTCTCTATACAGTTCAGCATTGATAGTGACTTTCCAGATGTGTACGCTGCCCGGGCCATAGGAACTAACGTAACCCCACACCACCAGAGCTTTTGAACTGTGTGGAAGATTTTCTAAAAGTGTGAATTTTTAGACAGTTTTTGCCCATCTTTGCTTCTGAGAGACTCTGCTTTTCTAAAATGCTGTTTTTATAGCCAGTCATGCGACTCACTTGTAAATTGCTCATCCAGCTGTTTTTATTAGTACCACTTACCTTTGCAGCTTTTTGGATTTGGATTGAACTTCTTTGAGATGTGGTGCTACCGCCATCTAGTTCTAAATGAGTTCATATTTTTAGTGAAATGGTGAAATGTCTCACTTGTATTGCATTGTATTTTAACTTTATTTACATTTTACACAGCAACCTAACTTTTTTGGCATGGGGGTTATAAAATGGTGTTCAAAAAACTATAATGTATATTGATAACAACTGCATAATAGAATATGGATCATCCCCTAATAAAGATATATTTATAATAAAAGAGGAAGAAATGGGATGTTGGACTATTAACAAACTGAGGGAAGTGTTCAAGGCATAAGGACTAAGGTTAAGGGTTAACACTGGATGACCTTGGAGAGGTTGTATATGGTGATAGCTGCACTTTTGCCTTGGGAGGCAGGATCCAGAACAAAACAGAAAAAGCAAAACATGAGTCGAGGGAGATGAAATATTATTGCAGCTGTTGATTGAGTTTATTTGGGTTTACTAGTGTTTCCACTGCGTCAGCTGTTCTGTGCCAGGGCGATGTGATGACTGAGAGTAAAACTCCACCTGCTAAATAAAGCCGCACTCGCTCACACCCTCCATCCTCCAACCTCCGCCCACTCCCACACACTTCATCCAGCCTCTCTCCTTTCCACTGCTCCAATTCATCTGCAGTTTTAAAGGTTGAGAGCTAATTTTCTATGAGCAAGTAGCAAACTTGAGAAAGGTGAGTAAAAAAATGCTGTTTTGTGCAATATGACCTCAATACACATGTGAGAATACATCAATGGTGATCCATCAAAGGCAGCAGGAAGGGGGTAAATGCTAAAGTTACTTCTCACCATTATGTTTTGAAATGTTAATTATGGCAATTCAGCAGCACTACTATTATTAATAAAGGGGCTAATTGCACTGTACAACTCAGAAAAATGACACTTTTTGTGATCACAGCATAAATGCACTGTAATCCTACATCAGACAGTCCTTTCACAGCAGTAAAGAATAATTGTACTTCACAACCTACATCTCACCTCCCATTGCGGAGTATTTTAATAAGACTACAAACTGAATGGCCGTCTCACAGCAACTCTAAAGTTCCTTTTTCCTCCGTAAGCTAAAGTGAGCTCACTGAAGAAAAAACTTGGCCAGACGTCATTGAACAGAACAAAGACACCATCTCTCGCTTGGCTTAAACCTTTCATTTGTAAACTTTCTTTAATGAGTCTCGTGTTGCTGGCCGCGCCCTTCCTCATCCTTTTCTCACTCTCCAATCCGCAGTGCTATTACATGTTCGCCCTTGAACAGATGAAACATGCTGATGTTACGGTATTGGGATACCTAGTTGCAGTGAATTAGGCAAAAGCCATAAGTCACGCAGATTTTAAGAATGTCTGGTGAGCAATAAATTATGAAAGCACTGAAACAAAACATGGTCACAGGCTCGGTCACATTCATCAAAGTAACACAAGGCCTGACATGCAGTCGGATGTTACAGCACGGTTGCACCAGCGTGTGGCTGGGAGCAGGAGCAGGGCGAACTAGCAGAACAAACAGCAAAAAGCCACAGAGTGAGGGAGGAGGGAGAGAGGGAGAGGTGGACCGAAATCCACTGATTAGCCACTGATGTGGCATAAGCAGAAAAAAAGTTGCTGACCTGAGTTTGGGCCCCTGCTGCTCTAGATGTGTTTATACCCTCACACAGGAGCCCCGGAGGAAGACAGCAGCCACATATGCGGCAGAGATGGACAGAAGAAACTAATGGACAGCATCCCCAGCACCATGGAAAAGAAGCCATTTCCATTCATATATATACAATATAAGACTATACTAGAAAGCATGAAAATAAATTGCATTCATTAAAACACATTTTGTAGTGGAAGTTAAATAAAATGTGCAAATTCTAAACAGCAAGTCATGTTTATTTGCACGTAAGCTGGTCTTTATTGACAAACAACTTTAAGAATGATGTAAAGCCTTAAGTTTCTAAATGCAAATGAGTTTTAAGTAGTTCTTTGTTGACTCCACCTCTGCATTGCACTGGGATGGCACTGCCAGTCACTGAAGCACCAATTTACATACATTATCTCATTATTATATCACAGAAGTGTCATTAGGCAAATTATTATTGTAATAACCAATAAGTATTTTAAATTACTGGAAAAAAAAATGACACAAAACATATTAGCAGTTCCTCCCTATCACGTATTGCAAATTAAGTAACCTTTGTGTGTCAGTCCGAAAGCATGGCATGCCAGCAGCACACATGGCCCTCCCCCCACCTGGGGTCCTGGTAACTCAGTCCCACTTTCCCCCTCACATTGAACATTTCCCCCCACAGCAAACACCCCTGTTTATGAGAGGCAAAAGTATGTGAACCTCTGCTTTTAGTATCTGGTGTTATGATCAATAACTGTAACTAAACGTTTCCGGTAACTGTTCTTTAAACGTTCTTTGGTAGAACGACTTGTGTGTTTAGGGTCGTTATCTTGCTGTATGACCCTCCTTCTCTTGAGATTCAGTTGATGGACAGATGTCCTGACATTTTCTTTAGAATTCTCTGATATAATTTACAATTCATTGTTCCATTAATGATGACAGCCGTCCTGACCCAGATGCAGCAAAACAGGCCCAAACCTGATACTACCACCACCATGTTTCACAGATGAGATAAGTTTTTTATGCTGAATGCAGTGTTTTCCTTTCTCCAAACATAACATTTTACATTTAAACCAAAAAGTTCTGTTTTGGTCTCAAATGTTCTCAAAAGGCTTCCAATAGGGTGCCCACTTACAACTGATTGTCATCCCATTGATTTAAAACACCTGACTCTAATGTCACCTTCAAGTTAACTGTTAATCCTAGAGGTTCACATACTTTTGCCTCTCACAAATATGTCATATTGGATCATTTGCAAAAAGTAAATTAAAGTTCCTATCCCATGTGTCAGGCAGAGTTGCAGGGAGTGGAGGTGGACACACATGCAGAGATACAAAAAACTGATATTTATTTAAACAAAAGTCTAGGATAAACATGTTATAAATGGGGAACAATCAGTGGAGATGAACAGGCACAATGAATGAAAACAGCTGACAATTCTCACAAGGGGGGCATGACTAGACAAATGAGAGAATGTGACTTAACACAAACAGGAAACTGTGACCATATAAGGGATAAGGAAGTGAGGAACATGACAAAGAGAGGGCTGAGTGTTACACCATGATGCATACAGCTAAAGTCTCTGTAATACTGTGAACATACTATGTACATAATTGAATCTAGTGGATTTGACCTTTTTTGTTGGCATTGTTTGTCGCATACTATGTAGTGAGTTACAAATGGGTTCATCCATCCATTATCTTCTCTGCTTTATCCTGATCAGGATCGTAGCGAATGCCCTACCTTCTCATTGGGCAACAAGTCAGGGCATTACAGACAATCCTAGTCAAGCTTAGGACAGGGTGTCAATCCATCACTGGGTACACTCACAATTTAAAGTACCCAATTCACCTGAACTCCATGTTTTTGGACTGTGGGAGGAAACCAGCAATCCCAGACAAGGGAAGGAACATGTCCATGAGAACATGGAAACTCCACACAAATCACAACCCGAACCCAAGACATCAGAGCTGAGAGGTGAGCGTGCTAACCACCAAGCCACTATGCCATCCACAAATGGGTGAGACAACTCTTACATTTACAAATGAGTTTAAGTTAGGGTGACCAGATCTAAGATTGTGAAATAAAGGACAACTCAGCACGGCGGTGGGGGGGAACATATAATGCAGGGCTGGCACTCTAATATGAATAATAAAATTAATATTTATCATTAATAAAATATTAATACACTATTACATATTATTAAATATGAATAAACTGTTAAAAGCATGTAGCATAAAATTATCACTCAATTATGTGTTTCACCTTTTCAGTCCACTTCACGCCAGCTCATTATCACCAATGTTACACTTATGTTTGGAATGTATGGTCAACAGACATAATTTACACATAATTATACCTCATTTTTGAGTACAAATAAGCAGAAATTCTGAACTATTTTGACAATAAAACTTAGAGACATGTAAATAGATGGCTTATCACAGACTGGTAGACACACACACACAGACACAGACTCAGACCTTAATGTTAGTGCATTTTAATATGAAACCTTAATAAAATACATCTAGCTGATGTGACACAGACAGAACTAACGCTCAACATGTTAACAACTTAGAGGTGAAAGTCCAGAGTTATTTGAGGGAGTGACCGTGGCGACAGCCAATCACACGTTAGCAAGAAATGGCAGAGCCAATCGGTGAGCTTGTGGGAGGCCTAAAGGGAAACATGTTTGGATTCCCACTGGGTCCTAGTGCTCGCCCCTCTCTGTTTAATATAGCATAACATCTCACTCAAGTGAAGCGAAGGGAATAGTGGGAGTGCGAGAATAGTTTTTGAAAAAAACGCTTCTCTAAATTTGACGTAAGCTCCAGTGAAACAAAATCCCAGACGTTTGTGAAATTCCACCTGTACATTCAATAAGAGGACATGTCCAAATAAAAGAGGACATCTGGTCCCCCTATTTAAGTACTATGTTAGTTAAAAGGGTTTTCTGGAAATGCTCATCATTTTAAGATGTTTTCATGCACTGTTATTGTAGGTGGGCATTTTTCAAACTGATTTTTCCGACCTGGTGGATGAAATATGGACAATTACACCCATTTATTGAGTATGGGGGTGTTTATTGAGTTCAGATCTCATTAGTTGAGGATGTGCTGAATCTGAAGATCAACATCTCTTCTGGGAAGGCTTTAAGCTAGATGAAATATCACTGTGATGATTTGATTGCATTCAGCCATGACATCATTAGTGAAGACAGGTATGGGTGATTAGTTCATAAACCCCACCCATTTAATCTCAAACGTATTGGATGGAGACTTCCAAAAGGACTGCAGCTTAGCTTGTGAGGTTTGTTTTGAGGTGTACTCAGACAATTGTGTAAAAATGTCAGTGTTATTCTCTGATTTTGATCTGGGTTAATGCATTTGTTTCTCACTTATTGCATCTGATGTTCCACCACAGATGATCTTTTAAAACATTACACCAAATTTTCCTTCCCTGTGATCTCTAGTTGACATCTCACTAAGGGCAAAATCAAACCATCCTGCTAGTTTTTCAACGCTGAAGTCAACCTCCCCTTGTGTAAAGGCAAATTTTCGAATGAACTTCTTTTCTTTTGGAAAAAAAAGCAATTCAGGTGAATTCTTTACAGGTACATGCCAGTAAAGTGGGAAATTCCCAGAATGCGTATAGCTTCAGGTGCTGGATCAGAGCAGTTGCTTTCAGGCGTGTTGCGTTCTGGTCGAATGAAGTGTGGATTGATCATTCTTACGAGGCGGCTGGGAATAAGGCATTTGCCTACAACATAGACACACATAGCAAATGACTGTACTGGCGCTGCTGATTGCCTAATGGGATTGCTAACATCAAGCAGACAAAGCTTTCTTTCATCCTGGCTATTTATGCCACTTCCGGGAGCAGCAGAGTGATGCTCCATCATGTTCCGGAGCGCTGGGAAAAGACACATTTTGATCCCTGCCAGCCAGTGCCGAGCTTTCATCTTCCCCAGCTCGGTCCACTGTCTTTCCCAAAGACAAAAAAAAAGAGTGAAAAACAAGGAGAGGGGGTTGGAATCAAAGGCAGTTACTGTAGATGAGCGCTTGCCAAGGTAAGGAAAAAAGAAATATGTGCAAAAAATGAGTTAAGCTTTACTGCTCCATAAGCTTGTGTGTCTGGAGGAAATACTGGAGCAGCACTCTAGTTCTGAGTGCCAAGAAATTTCAGATTACAGCAACTGGAGGAGGAATACACACTGTGTCTGCCCTCCTTTTACTTCCTCTCTTTCTTTCTCTCTGATAAACCCTCTTACTGTAGAGGAGATGCACCTTTATGAGTTTATGTGCAAATAAAACAACAACTGTGACACCCATGTTTTCATACCATGCTTAGAAAAGAATAATGTAAGTGTTTATATTGATGAAATTATGGAAACCTAATTAGAAAATAGGGCTTTTATAGATGGTCAAATCAGAATTTTACTACCATCCCTTGTTTGGGCTGGAATGTCCCAAGTGCCATCTGACAGGGTTTGCTGCAAGTATAAATAAACATTAATTGTTATTTGTAATAATAAAGCAATAACATTTATATTCATATTATTCATTAATAAAATATTAATATGTTATTAAATACTAATAAACTGTTAGCATGTAACATAAATGTATCACCCAATTCTGTGTTTCACCTTGTTAGTCAACTTCACTCCAACTCATTGTCATCAATTTTACACTTACAAGTATTTTTGGAATGTACATTTACACAGTATTATACCTAAAATTATATATACATATTATGTACATAGAATTATAATATCCATTACTGCTTTCTGATTGGCTGTTTGCGGTGAATTCTGAGCGGAAGAGCATAAAAAGATTTGTGAGCACGTGGTAAGCATTTGAGTACGCACACACGCTCCACTAAACAGAAGAAAGAAAATTCATGAGTGTTGCATGAATCGTGCTCTTGTGCTTAAAAAGTGTACTATTAACTTCTTGGCAGTGAACCAGATGAAGTGACAGTGGGGACGGCCAATCACACCTTAGCCACAAATGCTTGTAGGCGCTTTAAAGGAAAACAGGCTTCAGCTTGCACGGCATGTTTTCTGCTGGGTCCTAGTGCTTGACTCGCCTCCATTTAATATAGCACTGTTTCTGGATGGTAAAAACTGGCAGGGCACCCCCTTGACGCAAATTACATTCATGGGACCAGGTAAAGGGTGGTAGCATCTCAGAAACCAGTAACTTTGTAAGATATTCTAGAGCTGCTGTAGGGAACATATACCAAGAATGGATTTAATTGTACAATGAGTGCCTCTCAACAGCATAACCGTGGTGTCCCACTGACCACTGATGCCAGTTGCATGCAGTGTAGTGGTCCAGTATCTGTAACTGCAGAGTCATATCAGCCACCCCTGGTTTGGAATAAACTTGGCCTGGGACATGTGACAGGGTTTGCTGCATAGTGAGCACACTAGCCAAGTGTAAAATATAATCAAGGGCAAAGGATGTTATCCAAGTGATGTCCAAAAGGGCATGATAATAGGAGACCGGGTAAAGGATGGTAGCATCTCAGAAACTGATAACTTGAGTTGTAACTTGTGAGATGTTCTAGAGCTGCTGTAGATCTCTAGATTTGACGTATTGTACTTTGACTGCCTACCAGTGGCATAACGGCAGTGCTTCATAGGCCACTGATGCCAGAGGGGAATGACGACTCCTGCGAGTGGTACAGAGCATTCAGCATGCTACAATGGACCAGTTAACCTCTGCAATAAACACAGGAGCGATGAGGAAAGGGACAAGTTATGTTAACTATTAGGTAAATCATCATAATATATGACTGTGTATATTTTTTTTTGTTGGCATGTGCACAGTCTCCGTGCATTTCTTGGATGTCTTATCAGACATCTGCAGCTTCTGTGGTGATTCTGTTATACAGACAACTTTATTTTTGCACAGAAAAGGTTGTGCTCCTAATTAGCACCACCTGCTTGAGTGATTGCAGTGCTATTAGAGCTCAGAATGTGTGGCCTGCAGGGTTTCACTATAGACCAACAGGCCACTCGGGATGGTCAGAGATTTACAGCAGACATGCTGGAAATTTGTCAAGTCAAGCAGTTAACATCCAGTTAGGAGGCATTTCAGAACCACACAGAGATGGGGTGAGAGACAGCGAGAATGAGAATGTAAGAGAAGTGAGAGAGTACACGCTCCCCCACCGACAGGCACGACTCTTCCCCTTGATGTTAATCCCAAGAAGCTGTTTTCTGCTAGGGATTAACACTGAGGGAACAAGGCTTAGCACTCACTGTGTAGTGAAGATGAAATACCTTACACAGGTGCTTGGATGCAGAGCCAGTGACTTATTGGAGCGATATTGAAAAGTTGTGCCACCCCTCACAACAGTGTTGAGGGATAAAATGACATTTGATCAGATGACAATTTAAGAACCCTGCTAAAATGCCTGAAATTCATGACTTTCCACTGACATTTCGAGTTATCATCACTCGAGTTTGATCTGCTGCGTTACTGAGTCTAAATCTGCTCCAGCTTATCACCTCAGATCCTGTCACATCCTGATCTGTGTCAACAGTGGCTATTTTATATATCGGCCCTTATTCTCTTTCATATGTTCCTCCACAGTCAGTAGACTGGTTTTATGCAAGTTCAGCAGAGTGTGTTCTGCACACACAAACACACACACACACCCACATAAGCAGGTACAGGTCAGAGTATTAATAACTCCAGCATGCTGTTGTGCTGTCCTTGTTGGTGCGCTTTCCATCATTGGCGTGTTTATTTTGACCCATGCACCTGGCTGAGGCAGCGCCGAACCTTTCCCATGGGGAATACACGGAGGCCTGTAATACATGGCACTGTTCACCTGTTAGTCAGAGAGAGACGCATAGCCTCCGCCTTGCTAAGACAAATGAGCAGAAAAGCTCTGGCCTCGGCCTCCTCTGGAGGTGACCCAGCTGCGCTTAGCACATGGTGGCCTCAGATGCAGTCGCAGACTTTCGGCGGGCAGAAGTGACTCTGTGTCCACCGTTTACAGAGTCACCGCCTTCTTATCCATCATCTGTCAGACGCCAAACACCCCAGTCTAGACTTATAGACTTATTGCTGTATGTGCAGTTTACATTACACACTCAGTTAAAGTGAAATATTTCATATTTAATTACATTAGATTTTATTTAAATGACAAATTTAATTGTAGTAATAATAATAACAATAATAATCATATTATTGTTATTATTATTATTATTATTATTATTATTATTATTATTATTATTATTATTGTTGTTGTTGTTGTTGTTGTTGTTGTTGTTGTTGTTGTTGTAGTACATCAGATTTCTTCATATTAAAATCCTAATAAATTATAAAATACATACCAAAAATTCATAATCCTCATTTTTGACAAAATTTGACAAAAAGTGATCCACAGGTAAGAAATAATCAATACAAAATGCCAAAATGCTTTTGTTATCATTAGTGTAACCGTGACTAAAGGATACACTACACTGGGCAGAGAGGATAGTCACACATTAGGATAAATGAAGGAAACCTATTGTTGTTTCACCTTCATTAGTAAGATGCAGAGTGCACCTACCAACCTTGAGAAAGGGCACTGAAAACAAAGCTGTGACATCCTTGCAGTCTCAGAATAAACTCTCCCACCCACCCTCACGCTGGTGGGCAGAAAATAAATGATGTGCTAAAACAGACTCCAGGCATACATCATGAATGGGCTCAAATACACAGTCATATTTCACAGAGTTTTAAAAATCTACTGCAGAAAGAATGAGGCACTGATTTACAGGCTCTGTCCCAAATTACCTACTTCCCTACTACATAGTGGGCAAAAGCAGTAGGTGGGAATGACTAGTGTCCTAAGTAGGAAGTACAGTACACTAAAAGTACCCAGATTACCTACTGAATTGGGAGATATTTTGAAGTATGCATCAGCAGCACACTGTGCTATCCCATGATTCACCAGGAGCTGTGGAGGCGCTCAAAGCTGAGAGGGCAAATCGTGGACATTCATCTTTTTACAGGTGTAAGTAAACATCAAAATTAAACATATTATGATTAAAAACATTGTGGATGTGAATGTAGCTTTAAATTAATGAACTTTTATAGGGATGGTGTCGTGTCACACAACACAGGACGTTAAAAAGATGGTGGACATAATATGGACAAGGCACTTTTTCCAAAGTGTTACACAGGCTTTAGTTCAGCACAAACTCAGCAACAACAGTCTCAGAATAGTAAGAGTGTCATAAATATTTTGATTAAATCTGCTCTAAACTTAGACTTTCCAAAAACCTTTTTTTAGATGTGCTGATATATTGTGAAAAAACACTCTAAACATTTCTAGTCAAGACTTTTGAGCTCAGAACTGAATAAACAGAGGTGTTGGCTACACACTGGTCATTACAGTTTTTAGACATTGTATGTGGTTTTATTTCTAAAGCTTAACTAATGTGATTTGACATGTTTGACTCATTCAGTGGTTCCATAGATTGAACATTTATGAGCTACATGTGAGGTGAGAGGTTCATTGTTTACATTCTCGCCAGCATCAACTCGAGAGGGCTATGTATGTGATTTTGGAAGCAACTGTGCTAACAACAGCCTGATTACAACAGCCATGTTTACAGCTGTCTGTGTTGCGGTGGTTATTCCAAAAGAAAAATCAATCTCAAATGACCATTTACTTTAATTATAAAATGGTTTTACTTTACTTACCAATTTCTGGAAAAAGTAAAATTTACTTTCGGTAACACTTTATAACTTCCATTAACAGCTCATTAAGTAATGATTAATAACTATGAATAAATATTTAGTTAATGAGAATTTCATTAACAAATGATTTGCTAATGATTTACATGAACTGTCATTTATAAACATTTGTTCATGTTCAAATTCTCGTGAAGTAATGATTTATTCACAGTTATTAATCATTAATTAATGGTTTATTAATTAAAGTTATTATAAAGTGTTACCTTTCCATATCACATTGGAATCTGGACCATTTTAAAAGTATAATTCAATAGTCACAATCATTACCTAAAGAACTTTTAATACATTCATGCAATAAAACACACACACACACACACACACACACACACACACACACACACACACACTAGTGAAGACATTAGAAGGACAGTAAGCACTCATGTCCGAAATAGTGGGCAGCCCAATCCACAGCACCCAGGGAGCAGTTGGAGGTTAGGTGTCTTGCTCAAGGGCACTTCAGTCATGTCCTGATATGGGGATCAAACTGGTGACCTTCCATCCCAAGATCAGGTCCCTAACCACCAGGCTCATCAATTGCATTGTGTACGAGGCAGCCAGTTATGCTTGTTTACAATGATGAATGTGATAATGTCAGTTTCTAATTTGCAGCCATCCAAGAAATAACAGTGAGGTATCCGCCAGTGATAAATGAATGTTATTCAAACATAGAGCCATGAGCTCTTTGCTGTGGCCCTGGAGACCAGAGTCTTCTCTCTGCTCAGGCTCTCCAGCCTCTGACTTTAAATGCAAAACACCCCCCTTTGTTAAAAATCACTTTGATCTAGAAGTGATCAACCGATGTCAGAGAAGCATTGTTTATCATCAGCTTTCAGCAGGAAATCAAAGGTCAGGCGTTTCCTGGAGATATTCCTAAATTTAGATCTAATTAAAAGGAATAAAATTTTAAAAAGCATAATTACAACATTGACTAATGCTATTCCTTGAAAGCAGTCAGTAGAAGAATCTGAAAATAAAAGCCTTTATGGATAAAACAGCTGTTTCTGAATGAAAATCATGTCTGGCCTGTGTAGGTGAGGTTGTCTTCACAGCATGATTTTTAATCAGGAGTTATATATTAAGAATTATAATGAAGAATTAAGTGCTTTGACAAGTTACTCATCATGTTTACAGCAGTGGGGTGTTGTTGGGTACACTCATTCTGCAGTGTTAATATTTACAATGCAAATTTCACAGCCACCTACCCCTACCTTCGCCGGTAACATATGCATGTGAAATACACATCAGCCGCAATATTAATAATCTGTCACAGAATAAGCAAATAACATTGATTATCTAATGTTGTGTGTCAAGATCTGGGATATTTTAGATGGTAAGTGCACACTTTATTGGATGCTGCAGTAAGAAATACAAACAGAGCCACTTGACAAGGGCTGAATAGCTGTCGGCAGATGACTGGGTCAGAGCTGCAAGGCTTGTATGGTGTTCTCAGTCAGCAGTACATTGAGTGATGCCCAAAGGCATAACAGTGGTGCACCATTGACCATTGATGCCAGTGAGTGGTACAGAGCACTCAACATACAAAAAATGGACCAGTTAACCTGTATGTTATGAACACAGCAGTAATGAGGACAGTGAATGAACCACCATTGACAGAACACTGTTGTGTCTGGTAGATGGTCATAAAATTCTAATGTGTCTGTGTATAAGATATCATTTTTAAAATGTGTTTTTGCTCGCAATAACAAACAAAAAATTATTCTATCAACTAAACTACCATAAACATTAGAGCTTCACCTGCTTTGCAGTTTGCATGTGAGAAGATCGGGTGGGTGGGTAGGTAGGTAGGTACTTTATTGATCCCAGAGGCCAAGTTCAAGGCATCCAGTAGCAAATCCAAAAAGTACACATAAGAAAAGTTAGAAATAGATACAAAAATATAAAAGTGATTACACTAAAAGTAAAAATAAAAACAGGTAAAAATGACAAAAATAAAAATAATTAAGAATAATAGTAGAAATAGTGAAGATTCGGTACAGTATCATTTAAAACAATTAAACCTGTACGGATGTGGAAATATGCTGACCTCTCTGTTACATAACGGAGGTAGGTAGTGCAGATAAATTATGTAACAAGCACAGAAGTATCAGTGCAAGAAGAATAAAATGAAGAGATAATACGGCAGAGCAAATATGCAAACAAAGCGGTGTACTGAAAACACTGCTATTGTTGGGGGGTTACACTTAAACAGTTAAATGTCCACAGGTGAGAGGTGGTAGAAGGGCGGGGAGGGGCACATGTTCAGGTTACTGGAGTGTTACAGAGGACATATCTCAATGAGTAATAATCGACTACCACTGGGCTACTTAAGTGAAGTAAACATGTGCTGTGTTGCTGTAAAGTGTACTGTGACACCTCAGACAGGTGAGTACGATCCATCACTTTTAACACTCCAGGGTCAAACTTAGGACTACCCGTGGCAGTCAGAACATGCTAGAACTGAAATACTCTTTAATAAGTGGAACCCGGGCAGAGAAGAGGTGAGGAGCTTGCTCTGAAGAAGGCGAGGATGCAGGTCACCGAGGAGTTGCTGAGGACCGAAACAGAGGAGACGGAAGCTAACGTTAGACGTTTTGACTACTGTTGGTGCAAACTAATGATACAAAGTACATTCAGGGGTTGGACAATGAAACTGAAACAGTTGGTTTTAGACCACAATAATGTATTAGTAGGTGTTGGGCCTCCTTTTGCAGCCAATACAGCGTCAATTCGTCTTGGGAATGACATATACAAGTCCTGCACAGTGGTCAGAGGGATTTTAAGCCATTCTTCTTGCAGGATAGTGGTCAGGTCACTACGTGATGCTGGTGGAGGAAAACGTTTCCTGACTCGCTCCTGACTAACATGTCATATGCTCACCTCACGTGGAGTGAGTCCATAATACAGGTCTGCTCCCCAAGTCAAATAGTCAACCAACACTTCCTCCTGCACCTCAGAGAAAACTCCAGTAACTGCTCCAGTAACCTACACTGGGAAGATCACTGGACCCCTGGACTCAGCTTATATGCAGTGATTTGCAGTATTTGCTCAGTGTTAATGACTTGCCCTTCTTTGTGACCTCATCAGATGCTTTTTTTTAAAAAAAAAGGCCTGCCTAGGCCTTCTGTAAAATCAAGAAAGTTTTCTTAGTTGTATATAAGGGGGTTGTTGTACCACTTTTTCAACGTGTTACCACCCACCCCACCCCTGTCAGCTATTGTTTAGCTAGCTGTATTAGCATAGTGGTTTGAAATTAGCAGGGAAAAAAATCCATCACATTTTGCCTGAGAAACTGCAATTTAATGTAATATAATCAGGGGCGGATTTAACCAACACACAAACCACGCAATTGCGTGGGGCCCCGGACATCAGGGCCCAAAAAAGACCGTTTTGGTTCTCTGCTGTTTTTTCCATCCAAAAACAGTGTTCCGCTACAGTATATTAAGAAGAGGCGATTTGAGCACTAGGACCCAGCAAAAAAACAGCCACTCAATCGGAAGCCTGTTTCTCTTTAGACCGCTCACTAATGTGTGAATGGTTGTCCCAGCAGTCACTCCGTCAGCGTCTGGACTTTCAAACCATTCATCCATCCATTATCACACCTGCTTAATCCTTATCAGGGTCGTGGTCTTGATTTGGCCTGTAGTCCGTGTTCACCTGCCTCTCTCTCTCTCTGTGTGTGTGTGCCTGTGTGTGTGCGCATGTCTACCAGTCTGTGATAAGCCGTCCATTTACATGCCTCTAAATTTAACTTTTATCAAAATAATTCAGAATTTCTGCTTATTTTCACTAAAAAATGAGGTATAATTATATGTAAATGAGGTCTATTGACCATACAGTCCAAACATAAGTGTAACATTTGAGTTAATGAATTGGAGTGAAGTTGATTATCAATTGTAACACAGAATTGGGTGATAATTTTATATTACACAATTTTAACAGTTTATTAATATTTAATAATAAATATTAAATTAATGATTAATATTATTTTTATAATAATAATAATAATTAGGGATGTCCCGATCACGTTTTTTCTGTTCCCGATCCAATCCGAGTCATTAATTTTTTAGTGTCTCCCGATACCGAGTCTCAAACCGATACTTCTATTTTCTAGATAAGAACTAGATAATACTCTTC
>BRDA01069432.1:0-10185 GCA_036984385.1 Crenuchus spilurus
CAAGACGTGGACTGGATTATCAGGTGCTAGCCTGCTACAAGCAACCAGAGACAGATGGCATTGGAGAGAAGTGACTCGTCTGTGCAGCCTACCGTGCAGCGATGACGGCGTGTGACATGACATGACATGACATAAATGTATTATTTACCAGAGGTGGTGACTCGAGTCTCAATTTTGAGGACTCGAGACTTGCTTGACTAACGCTGGTGAAAGACTCGACTCGACTTTGACTTGGTCTTTATGACTTGAGACTTGACTTATACTTGAGACAGATGACTCAAAAACACTTGATTTTTTATTTAAATATTTGTAATTTAAAAACAAAGATTACGTTAGAAGATTTTACTTTGAAGCACGATCAGCTTACTTTACAGTGCATGCATGGAGCACAGCACATGGAGCGAGGAGGAGACCAAATGTTTAATATAATTTTGGTCTAATGAACATGTGAACAGTCAGCTTAAAAACGCACAAAAAATCCTGAACCGTGCAGCTTATTTTCTGAGATAATGAGAGAGAAAGGATATAACAGGATGACAGAGCAACCTAAACTAATGAAACAGCCCTATGTAAAAGTAAACCCGTCAGATGCACGTCCTTCTACAAACCAATCAGTGTCGAGTGTAGGAAGATGCACAACACCTAAGTGATGACGCCAGTACGTGGGCGTGTCGTAATAAAAGTCCTTGGAGCGATTGCAAAAATGCAGTGTGAAAACAAACCTAACTGGACCAAATGTATACAAAATAACAAACACACACATGCATACAAAAAATAATTAAATAAATAAATAAAAACCACATGTGGTTTTTGTATGCCACATGCTATTGTTGTTATTTTGTTCTGTTCATGTCTACACTGTCTAACAACCTTGACATCTAGCATATGTAAAGATAAGATTGCTTAAATTTGAAAGTTATGCTAAAGTTAAATATTTCTTTAATGTTGTAGCAGAGATGTTTGCTAGTGTGGATATTGACTGGACAAAATAGCATGAATAGTATGTGACATACTAAAAACATTATGTGAATGTTTTCATGGTTTGATGTAATGTTTTGTAATGTTTGTAATATTAACATTTCAGACATTGTTTTATAGGTAACAGGTTTACATTTCAGGCAATATGTTTTTATTTATTTTTATATACTTATTTTTATTTTATCTACTATTCAATTGATGATGTAATACTTTTTTGTGCTCAGAAATGTTCATTAAGAAGCAGCTTCGAGAGATGCATTAATATGTTATGGAGAAATGGTGTGACCCTCTTGATGGGGGAAGTAAGCCATTAAGTAAGTTATGTAATTGT
Organism: Crenuchus spilurus; assembly: GCA_036984385.1. Taxonomy (NCBI): domain Eukaryota; kingdom Metazoa; phylum Chordata; class Actinopteri; order Characiformes; family Crenuchidae; genus Crenuchus; species Crenuchus spilurus. Next base: position 1,310 of record BRDA01069432.1, read on the forward strand.
ATGTTTGAGGTATATTTGATGTTTAATAGGTTTAGTTTATGTTGAAATAAAACTAAATTTGTATACGACCGTCTATATTGATTTAAATGTGTAAACTGGGGTAGATTAGACCATATTTGTATGACTTGACTTGTGACTTGCTTGACTTATAACAGGGACTTGACTTGACTTGCTTGGTTCTCACCACAGTGACTTGGGACTTGCTTGAGACTTGAAAGCAATGACTTGAGACTTGCTTGTGACTTGCACATGAGGGACTTACTCCCACCTCTGTTATTTACATCCACTTTCCACAGGCTGGTCTCGTGTATTCATAATAAACTTATCTGTAATGCTCCACAAGCACAATAGTAAAGATCTGGGATCACCTAACTGCAGATGAGGATTTGAACTGGAGTCTAATATGACAAAATATTCTCAAAAACACCAACTGATACATTTTACCCGCAGACTGCACATTATTCATCACCGTGCATTCCACATGAAGCTTACTAATGACAAACTGTCATAAATGTTCTTCAGGAGTTATTGTCACATTTATGCATACTGGAGCGAGACACTGCCACATTACATCATGCATGGCACTCCTGTGGCTATTTATTGGTGCTATTTATGTGTTTATTTAACTTTTTTCAGTTGGATAAGACTGTGTGTAGGTTGTGTGAGTGTGTTCAATTTGTCAAATTGTGTGTTTATTTGTCAAAAATAATAAATATACAGTACCAGTCAAAAGTTTGAGTACCTAATGTTTTTATGTTTAATGTAAATAAACACTGAAGTCATCCAGACTGAGTGAACATGTAGTAAACTTAAAAGTGTTAAACAAACCAAAACATGTTTTAGATTTTACTTCAAAGTAGACACACAACTAATGTCTCAAACACATTAAGAGGCAAGAAATGCAAGTCATGAACTTTTGACGAGACACAGCTGTTAACTGAAAGCCATTCCAGGTGACTACCTCATAAAGCTGACTGAGAAAATGCCAAGAAAGCTGCCATCTAAGCAAGAGGTGCCTACTTAGGTTAGGTAAGCTTTGAATGATTCTGCACATTGACTAACAGACTGTACTGTTAGTAAAAAATGATTTCTGTGTATGAGCAATCATTGGGTATGTTGCACTGCAGAGGAAATTATTAGCACATATTACTGATGACATAAGAGAATTATTATAGATCCTATGTGTTAGTAAGGAAAACATGCTTTAAAAAGCAAACTGTAACCATCGCAACACCATAAAGGGCAAAAACATGCAGGTCAACAACACTTCCAGTTATACAACTGCACAGTAACACGGGAGTTTTTAAGTGACCTGGCAGATGTTTGTTGCTAGCCTTGTGTTATCCTGTCTCCAGCTCTCAGCTCTTTCTGTCTGGGTGTCTTTAATTAACACCTGAGTTCTCTCTTCCCTGAGCAGCCATGCTGGAGCGCTGCGGTTGCCAGGAGCTTGAATAGAGGTGGAAACCAATTACAGCAGGAGCTGGAGCCTGTCATTCACCTTAGTGCATTCACATCATTAGCATTTCTCTCTGTGTGTGTGTGTGTGTGTGTGTGTGTGTTTAAAGAAATTGAGATTTTTTGAGGTCCACACAAGGAACTGTGCTGTTTTTACAATAAAATAAACTTTCTTGGAAAAACTAAACTTTTTTGTTACTTAGGTTTAGGTGTAAGGCTATCATTTTGTTATTGATGTTAAGGTTAGTGTGTGTGTGTGTGTGTGTGTGTGTGTGTGTGTGTGTGTGTTTGTAATTGTATTTGGGAACAAAAATGAGAAACACGAACTAGCTTGGTGTATTTCTGGGTGCAGGTCTTAGTTATGTTTCAACATGCAGCTGCAAGCGCTCTCACGAGGAGCAGAAGAAGAGATCACATTACTCCTATTCTTAAATTCTTACACTGGCTACCAGTATGTTGTAGAAAAGATTTTAAGATTCCTTTTCTGGTCTATAAATCACTTAATGGTGTAGGATCCATCCATCCATTATCTTATCCACTTACTAATGATCAAGGGTGTGGTTAGTCTCCTGCCCCCTCTCTGGGCGCAGGGTATGGCATTACAGACTATCCCAGCCAAGCCCAGGACAAGCCCACAACCATCGCTGGGTGCACACACATACACATACAATTTAGAGTAATTTTCAAGTTTTTTTACTGCAGGAAGAAACCAGAGACCCCGGAGAAAACCAACGCAGACACAGGGAGAACATGGAAATTCCACTCCAGGTGGGGACTTGAACCCAAGACCTCAGTGCTGAGAGGCAAACATAATAACCACCAAGTCACCTAATGTAGACCATACTTGTCTGATATGCTGCAGAGATATGAGTTGAGTAGAATCGTGCCTAAGATAAAGACAAAACAGTCTGTTAGTCATGTCTAAGATAAAGACTAAACAATCAGTCCTGTCCAATGTAAAGACTAAATATTCAGTCCTGTCTAAGATAAAGACTAAACGGTCAGTAAAGATCAAACAATCAGTCAGTCTTGCCTAAGGCAAATCATAGCAACACATTAGCAATCACCTGGAATACCTTAGCAACCACTTAGCAACACCATAGCAACTTCCATGGACACCATAGTAATCACTTAGCAACAGCCAAACAACTAGATAGTAACACCATAGCAACCAACAGGGATACCATAGTAGCCACTTAGCAACAGCCTAGCAACAACTTAGCCACCATCTGGGACACCATAGCAACTGCCTAACAACACTCTATAGCAACTGCCTGGGAACTTTCTAAGCTGCACAATAACTGCACATTTTCTTCACCTAGTTTTACAATTCAAGTTCTAAAATGTTACACCCTGATGTTTGATGGTCCTCCATTATCCTTTGTGTCTCTGCAAAGGTAATTGCCTCTCTGTGCTAATCAGCACCTTTTGTTGCGATCTGTTTTGGTTGGCTTTGTTTGGGTGTCAGCAGGAAGGCAGATTAAGGTACTGTTGCTTGAATACATTGCTGTCATCTGAAGAAAGAATCAGTCATCTTTATGCAAAGCTAGCACAGCATGTTCACTGCTAACACTGCTGAGTCTCGGCCTCTCTTTGTGTGATGAATATGTTTGAAAGTAGCAGCTTTTTCACTCAGGCGTCAAAGGTGTGTGCACTGAATGAAAAGGCAAAAGAGAGAGGAGACAGAAAGAATGGACAAAGAGAAGAAGGAATGACCATGGCATGTCCCATGGCATGTTAGCCCTGTTTATCATTATAGTCATTAAAATAATATTTTACATGGTTTGAAGTGCAAACGGCTGTTTTTATTTTCAGTAACCCTGTAAGGCTTAAACCATTAAAACCAGAAAATTCTAGTTATTTGAAAATGTACATGTTTATTTGACCTTCTCACCAATTACAACAACAAAAAAAATAAATATTGCATTCCATATATGAGATTTGTTTTTTATTATATTTGCAGCATCTAGAACAGGGGGGCACAATATGTCAAAAGCGATCTACCGGTCGATCGCAAAGGGAATTTGGGTAGATCGCATGGCATTTTAAAAAATAGACATCAGCCTATCATCCGTCCTCGCTATAAAACATGTCACTTGATTGACATACAGGGAGACTCGTCGAGCACTAGGACCCAGCGGGATTCCAAGCCACTCAATCTGAAAATCCTGTTTCACTTTAGACCGCCCACAAGCTCATTCGATTGGCTCTGCCGTTTCTTGCTAACGTGTGATTGGTCGTCTCCGCTATCGTTTCATAAAACAGCATCTGGACTTGTAAACAGTGTTTTTCAAGTTGGCTAGTAGTCCGTGTTCACCCGTCACTGTAAGTTGTTAACATGTATGTTTGTTCTGCCTGTGTAAGAAGCATAAAACTGAGCATTTCCATACAAAGTGGAGGAGCTTTTTTACTGTCATTTTTGAAGTGTGTTTGCCTTGACTGCATTATTCGGCGTCAGCCTTTTCACATTATTAAGTCCAAGTACGGTTCCACTATGACTGATGATCATTTGGAGGTTTGCTTGAGGCTGACTCTCAGCAACTACTGTCCAGACTATGCATCCCTGACTGATTCCATTCAGTGCAAGTCATCAGAGTAAAGTAGGCTAATGACAAAACATGTACACAGTTGTGTTGTGTAATATGGGTTCATGTAGTTATTCAAGGTACACCGGCACACACTGTACACATAAATTTTCAGTATATTTATAAATAAATATGTCTTGCATTTTTATATTAGGTAGATCATTTTGACTCAGTCATTAAGTAACTCGCAGGCTAAAAAAGTGTGTGATCTAGAACCTATTGCTCACAGCATATTGTAGCCATTATACACTTTATTATTATTTCTATAGTAATGTAAGATCATTTAGCATTTTATTATCACACTGTTGATTCTTAAAAATTCAACTATGTATCAAATATAATACACTTGGCTTTATAGGTTTAACATGTTTTAAACAAAAAAAAAAAATACTTTTTTAAAAAGCTGCACTATGTTCCAGTGATTTGAATATCTGTCGTAATGATGGTTGTGAGTTTGTTCATGTTGAAGGGGAACTCAGTCAAAACCCTGTAAACAATATTGTGAAAATGTATGTGAATTACCATCATATCGTTATCAGGATAATAATATGTTTGCATTTGAGATGTTTAAACCATCCCAAATGAAATTATAAACAACATATTTTTTGAAGGATATAAAAACTTAACACTTTCAATCGTGAGTTCAAATCCCGGTCATGCTGTTTGCCATCAACAGCCGGGGCCCAAGAGAGCAAAAATTGGCAGTGCTCTCTCTGGGTGGGTAGATGGCGCTCTCACTCTCTCTCTCTATCACTCACACATTGCAATGTCTGCTGGCTCAGGCGTCTACTGATTGGTCCAATCGAGCTAGGAATCCTGCGCTTTCCTCCAAGCGCGTTAGTCTCTCCAGTGATGGTGTATCAGCGGTGGTTCAAAAAGAGGTGATGGCTGCATCACACGCAACGGAGGAGGCTTGTGCTTGTCTTCACTCTCCTAGAGTGAAGGACATTGCAAAGTGATGGGGAGAGGCCTAACGGAGAGGATTGGCTACCACTACATTGGGAAGGGGATAAAAATTGGCAAAAAAATCCCAAAACAACACTTTCAGTCTGAAAAGAAAATGATTCTGAGCGCAATGGCTGCCCAGTCACAATATTTTGCAGGAGATCGAAAAGGCGGTGGCTGACTTTACATACATTACAGGAGGTCTGTGCTAATCTTTACTCTCTAAGAGTCACTAACATTACAAGTGATTGGGAAAGTGCTAGCTAATGCGTGATTTAATTGGCTACTACTACACTGAATGGGGATAGAAGGTCCATGTAAAGGATGTTTAATCAATGACTAAAATGACCAAGGGTGGCATGGTGGTTAGCACACTCGCCTCTCAGCGCTGAGGTCTCAGGTTCAAGTCCCCATCTGGGTGGAGTTTCTATGTTCTGCGTGTCCAAAAGCATGGAGTCCAGGTGAATTGGTACATTAAATTATCTCATGGGTTGGTGCCCTGTCTTGGGCTTAGTTAGAATAGTGTATTGCCCTGTGCCTGGTGAAGGAGTAGGAGGCTCACTGCGACCCTGACCAGGATTAAGCTGAGGATCATGGATGGATGGAACATCAGTTACTTATATCAGCCTTGAAGGTACAGTAACAAATACAGAATGTTTAATTCTATCAGATGAGGCATAAAAGTGCACGACTGTTATAAGCAGTTTTCTTATGACAGTAACACTATCGTAGTGTTTGTTTATGATGCCTGTTTTGAGATTCTTCTTTATACCTGTGTGTTTTAATCCATCGCTCTTCATGATGCACAATAACTCGTCATTGCTGTTAATATTATATTACACACTGATGCAGCGTTACATGCATTTTAATCATTTCATTTTGAACATTTGGCTCTAAATCTCCCATATTATTACCTAAGGCCATTCTCCGCTCACATCTCCCCACACACAGCTGCTGAATGATGATTAGCTTGGCTGGTAAATGCTACTTTATTCTGCACCACCAACAGAGCATGGTTTATGTCCAGCTGCCCACAGGCTAAATGGACGTGAAGGTCAAACCGTTAACGCACGTGTGTGTGTGTGCTTGCGCGTGAGCGTGTGACACAGGGAGAAAAAACAAAGCCTGCTGTATTTGAAAGACAGACTCAGAGTGGAAATCCATGCCAACAGGTCCATGGCTATAGCAGAGTACACTGAAATGCTCAAATCAGATTGGCTGCTCATTCTCATTCTTCGTTAATGTATGGTTATATCAGCTGCTAGCTCATGATCTGTGTGCATGTGATTCATGTCAGTGAAGAGATCAGATACTTATCAGGTAGAACATACATAGATTTGCTTACACTCAAATGTGCCGGAAATGGAGCAATACCATAGAACAAATTTGTTTTTGAGGATGTTAATGGTCCTATTCCAGCGTATAGAGTGTTTACTGATGTTATTTATGTACTAATATCTGCTGCTTGAGTATATAGAGTGCTTATTGGTGTTGTTTATGGACTAATACTTCCTATTCTAGTGATTAATAGTCTATACTGTTATTTTTATCCTTATCTCTAGTGTATTCTTGTTTATATTATATCTATTTATAACCTTACGTACCTTGTGGACTTGCTACTGGATGCCTTGAATTTCCCCTTGGGGATCAATAAAGTATCTATCTATCTATCTATCTATCTATCTATCTATCTATCTATCTATCTATCTATACATACTAAGGTTGTTCTCCTATGATAGCGTACAGTGTTTATTGAGGTTGTTTATAAACTATTTAAAACTGATCTAAAAAGCAGTGACATTGTCCTACCTCACACTTCTACCATAGACGACTGAATATCTGGAGCAGCAGCATCCTCAACAAGGAACAAACCTGATTATAGGATTTTCCTATACAGCTTATTAGTTTATATTTATTTTCATATTTTCAAGTTTCATATTTTTATATTTTCAATTCAACACACTGTTAAATGTAAAATATAGAATATACCACAATATCAGCAAACAGTAAACAATAAACAGTGCTGTATATTAAAATATGCAAATGCGGGTTCTCTTAAGAGGAAATTAGAAAATCAATAAAACATGCAGTTTAACCAGAGTCCACACTCTTGCATCAGACAGTAGACATTACTGGTGATCAGTTAATCTGTTACCCAAGTGTAGTTATCTTAAAGTACAGTGGTAACCCTACTTACGAGTTTAATCCGTGTAGGCTGGCGGCTAAGGAGGACAGGAGGACGGGTGTACGTGTATGGCATGGTTACACTTATCATATGAAAAGTAAAAGTAAAATGTATCTAACTTTCTTGTTCACTACCTTTTGCTGTCTTTGTGTCACTTTCACTAGCACTTTCACTTTCACTGGACAGCGGTCAAAGGTAATGACTGACCTCTTCTTCTACGCTAGCATCTAGGGGATGCTACGACCGCCGCGCCCCTAGCGGTTGGCATACTTGAACTAATTTACGCTACTCGTTACTTGGAATTTTATTCGTTACCTGGAACAAAAATATTCCGAGATCTCGACTCGTTACCTGGAATACTCGTTAGTGGGGATGCTTGTAAGTAGGCTTACCACTGTATAACGTCATAGGATTACTTTCAGCAATGTGATAGAAATGGAAATGTTTTCAACATATAAGCCTTTCTACTACATTTTTGGAGCATTGCTGTAAGGATTTGATTGTATTCAGTGACAAGAGCATTAATGAGGTCATGACGTTGGGTGATCACCACACCACCTCATTCATCCCCAACTCATCCCAAAAGTACTGGAGGGAGCAACTTCATACCATCCCAGCAGGCACGATGATGTTGTGACAATGTTCTGACAATGTTGTCTACATTCTTTCAGTGTTGATACAACGATGTGAATAGGTTCTGTGCTGGGATAGAACACAGTTCCACAGCACTACAGCTCAATGCTGGGGGGCAATATACACCTCTGTATCATACATTAGACATAGTGTCAATAGGTTCATGTTTATCTGCTGCAGAGAGTCTTATCCTGTTGGCAGCACTTCTCTACTGTGTGTGTGTGTGTGTGTGTGTGTGTGTGTGTGTGTGTGTGTGTGTGTGTGTGTGTGTGTGCATGTGAGTGCTCGACACTCCGCAGTGTGATTTTTCATTGATCTGCATTGGAAGTGGCAGGGTAGCTGAAAGTATTTGTCCTGCTTCACTCTGTTCTCTTAGCTCAGTGCTGATGAGTTCTAGTGTATAATTCTGAGCCACCAACCAGACACAGTCAACCCCATCAGAGAGAGCAGCAACCTCTCAGCTGCTCAGTTCAGTGCAGTTTGATTTTTAAGTGCTGCCTTCTACACTGCTACAAAGCAGTCCAACTGCAATCAACTTCAAGTCAAAGTGTGAGACCATGGCAACAGTAGCTCAGAAAGAAAGTCCTCAGACTGAAAGGTACTTGAGGTCACACCTCAAAACCAAAGTCTGTTTTTTCAAAACACGTTTAGGGAGTGGCTGAGGCACTGCCGATGTCAGTTCATGGCTAAAGTACTCAAGTAGGTCCTGAAGAGAGATGTCATTGCTGAGAGAAATGTCCTAAAATAGCACATTTTCTATATACAGTGGTAACCCTACTTACAAGAATCCTTACTAACGAGTATTGCAGGTAACGAGTCGAGATCTCTGAATATTTTTGTTCCAGGTAACGAGTAATATTCCAGCTAACGAGTAGCGTAAATTTCTTCAAGTATGCCAAACCGCTAGGGGCACTGTGGTCGTAGAAGAAGAAGTCAGTCAATACAAAGTGAAAGCAATGATCTGTAATATAGATCATTGAGTGAAAGTGCCTGTTGAAAGCGACGCTAAGGTAGCAAAAGGTAGTGAACAAGAAAGTTAGATACATTTTACTTTTACTTTTCATATGATAAGT
>BRDA01069439.1:7641-19960 GCA_036984385.1 Crenuchus spilurus
TGCCATCAACAGCCGGGGCCCAAGAGAGCAAAAAAATTGGCAGTGCTCTGTCTGGGCGGGTAGATGGCGCTCTCTCTCTCTCTCTCTCTCTCTCTCTATCAATCACACATTGCAATGTCCGCTGGCTCAGGCGTCTACTGATTGGTCCAATTGGAGCTGGGGACCCTGTGTGTCTTCCTCCGAGCGCGTTAGGCTCTCCAGTGACGGTGTATCAGCGGTGGTTTGAAAAGAGGTGGTGCTGCATCACACGCAGCGGAGGAGACTTGTGCTTACCTGCACCCTCCTAGAGTCAGGGACATTGCAAAGTGATGGGGAGAGGCCTAACAGAGGGGATGGGCTAATTGGCTACTAGTACATTGGGAAGGGGATAAAAATGGGCAAAAACCTAGAAATAAATTATTAAAAAAAAAAATATATATATATATATCCTACAAGTAAGACTGCTGCACTGTGTCTGCTATAGATCCAGGTTCTTACACAGAAGATTGGGGAGATGAAGGGCAGCATGAACAGAACCAAACTGAAGAGGGTGAAAAAATCTGCCGACGCCAAGCTGGGTGCTCTGACTGAATCCAAACTATCATCAAAGGCCGACTTTAAAGCCAACCTAAAGACAGTCAAAAAAGAAGAAGAGAAGGTAGGACATTTTCATTAACCTAAAAAATGAAGTTTTTATGAGCCTTCCTTACTACTTACATCATTTCTTTTCTTTTAACACAGAAAGAGGAGGTGACTGACTGGCGTAAGAACGTGGAGGCCATGTCTGGCATGGAGGGCAGAAAGAAGCTGTTTGATGCTGGACAATAGAAGGTACATTACCGCAGTAAAGTTAGCTTATCATTTCACTGTCAAACTTAAAGCACACAAAAATATTATTTAATCATTTCTCCTCGGTACTCATCATTTAGTCAATCAAAGCATGTTTGCTTCTTCAGTTTCCAGTGGTGAACCAGGACCAGTATTTGTGCATAGGGCCCAGAATTTGGTGCTACACCCCTGTAGCACCAAATTCTGGGCCCTATGCACAAATACTGTATATTTAACATTTAAAGGAAAATAAAATTCCAGACTCCTCAAGGGCCCTCCACCCACTTGGGGCCCTGGTAACTCAGTCCCACTTTTCCTCCCACTATGACATCCCTAACCTGTCATGTTCAGACAGCAAGCTAGAATCCAATTTTTGGCATATTTTTTAATCTTTTTTGACAGTTCAGACAGCCAAAAACACCTGATTTTTGCAAACCACATTCAGAGGTTTGAAATGTGATTGTAGTCGAATTTGTAGATCTGTCTCAGTCCGGATCTGGCTGCTCAAATCAGATTTTGAAGTGCTTTTTGTGTCACTGCAACACTATAAACAATGACCACATCAAATAAGATAGTGACAGATGTGCGGGGATCCAAGAAGAGTGCCACAAAAGGGCACAAAAGTTGAGTCCAAGGTTGCCAGGTCCCAAAACATTCTCCAGCCCACAGTCTGACAGAAAGAGGCCCTACACAAACTTAAAACAAACCCACAATCTACAGAGTCCAATCACAGAAATAAATCACTGCTAAGATTACAGGAATTAAAATATTTTAGCAGTTTTTGATTAAACACATACATTCAAAGCTTGTTAAAGACATTTCATGTTTATAGGACTTCCTGAAGGCTCCAACCCAGCTCCTACAGATCTACCATCTTACATCTTACAGACTGTAGCTTCATCCCTAATCCATCCCACCGGATCCATCTAATTAATGCCTATTGAAGCTCTTTATTAGTTAAACAAGGTGTGTCAGATTTGGGTTGGAGGTGAAACCTACAGGAGTAGGGTTGGTGACCACTGGCAATAAATAATGTCTTTTTTTCTTTAAATGGCTGCCACCCATTGGAAATCAAAATGTAATTGGTTGATTCAACTGTCATTTCATTGTTTTGGGAGTTAACCTGGCAATAATTTGGCCATTAAGGAAAAATCATTTAAGGATGTCCATGTAGCTAAAGCCTTCATCTAATATGGTAGTCCTAACAGTTCAGCTGCTGAAGTCCGAACTCGTGGAAGCAGAGTTAACTGTGCCTATAAATGCCACTTGGAAAAGTATTTTTCTGCTGGGAGATTCAGTAGTTCATCAAAACATGCAGAGTACAAAACATGATTACTGAAGACAAATTAGGTAAAAATTATAGACTGTATATTTTCTGGTGCCCAAAAATCAATAGGCCTTCTCTGAAGACCTTTTGGGCCCCAACAGTTCCCTACTATCGCTTTTACAAACAAACTTCAAGGATTGCGAGCGAATAAGTAACGTAAACATTTCCCCAATATTTTATCCCACAGATAAAATATGTAGATTTAATTTTACCTGAATGACTGCTTAAAAATACACAAAAAGAGCCAAAGTGTGATATTCTTTCTTGTGTAATCAGGTGAAGAAAAATGGAGTATGCCAAGACCAGAAGACACCTGTGATATTTGCCAAAATTTAAACCTCACCAAAGAATATTATATAGTATCAAATGTGCATATTCAGTGTAACAACCATTTTGTTATAATATCTGTAATGTGCATTTGTAAGTATTTATTTTTGTGGGTAAATGTTTTTTTACCTCAAAGCTATTTGTGATTACGTTGGTCAAGCTAGCACGTGCTAGCATATAATTAGCCTGTATATTTACATTATACCTGTTGCACAAAAGTACGCTGTGAGATTCTATATGTGTTTAATAACAGGTGTAGGTGAAATCAGGCTGATAAGCAGTCAGTTGTTTGTACTGATGAATAGATAAGTGTAAATTGTATGTGACCTTTCGAACATCTGTACTGTTGTGTTGCTTAAAGATACAGATGCTACAATTCTTTCCAGTTGACTGAAAATACAGATCACAGTGTAATGTTATTCCACAATTAAATATGCTCTGGTGAAATTTGTGTGCTTGTTTTTTGATGTGCACTTCCATTGTCAACCCAGTGGTGTCTCTGTATAATAAGATATGCCTTCACTGTGACAAATGTGTTGCTGTGTAAAGGCTTCAAAATGCTAACGGTCTTGAGTTACCACATACTGTACGTGTTTACACGGGTGCTAGGCTATACATTCAGAAGTGATGAAACGTTTATTTTCTCTGTTTATCTTATGCTTGTTCTTGGACATAATCCCCACAATATAGAATTCATTCATTTTAATTGGTGTCTACATTGCTATTCATCACAATTGTCTCTAAATTGATGGCTATAAAGTTAGCCTGTTATGTTGTGGGGTTACATTACAGGGCCTCGCACTGGAAGGCATATCCAAGGTTTCGCACCCTTCTAGGGTCAAACAATGGCAAAAGGAAGGGGCACAAGTCTTGTCAGTGCACGCAATTGTGTTTTGATGCTCTTAAGTAAAGTGAGCTTCAAGCTGTATAGTCTATTTTAGTGAGCCACTCAGAGAAGGCCATTGAAATCATAAAACTTGATTGTGCTTCCTCGTGAACTGGCACTGTCACACACTGCTCACTCTCTTGGGGTTTTTCTTCACAGACCAGGTATGTGCTCACTTTATTTGAACATTTGTTACCGAGTTATAATAAAGATTAGTGGATGAATGATGTGCTTATTTAGATTAAGAGTCAGATGTTTGAGAAGGTGAACCTTTCCTGGCCTTTTGTTGATGCTTATGTTGTTAGCATAAGATAAGATAAGACAGCCTTTTGTTATCCCAAGGGGAAATTTGCATTGTTACAGCATAATGTGTTCCGCTAATTTAAATGTATTTTAATATTAATATTAAATTAATAATATATTAATTAATAATATAATAATAAATAAATTAATATTAATAATATAATATAATAATAAATTAAATAATATTAATTAAGCAAGTCTCAACATTGCAAGACTTTTGGTGATGGAAAATTGATGCACAGCTTCCAAAAATGTGTTTTATATATATATAATTAGATTTGTCACATAGATTTCCTTTTTTATTTTCATAGGAAGCATTTAAAAGTCAGGATGTCTGAGGCGTAAGTACCTTTTTGTAGTAATAAACTATTATTTAATGCAATAAGCTATTTTCAATTAATTTCATTTTTATTTCTCTCATTTGTCATCTGCAAATGTAGACCAGTAAGTACACAAATCCTTTACAGCATCTTGGATGTTTATTATTAATGAAATAATTAAATAACTCAATAGTTAAATTGCTCATCTAAGTCTAAGCACACTTGTACTTTCATGCTTTTAGAAACCAAAACCCAAAATTTCAGCATCTAGACGGCTGTTCCTGAAGGTTTGACTTTGCATTTCTTCAATCCTGAAATTTTACTTTTGTTCCTTTCGTAAATGCCAGTAAATGACTCAAGAGATTCAAAACTAATTCTCTTTCTCAGACTAAAATCTTGAAGAAGGCAGCCACGCTGCTCGTAAATGAGAAAGAAGACAAGAAGAAGGAGAGGGAAAGAGTCTTAAATGAAAGAGTACCTCCTTTGCAGCTGTCCGGCCTGTCTATACAGGATCTTCAGGTGCTAATATATGAGCTACTTATAATATTCAAACGTGACTGAAGTGATTTCTGTTCTGTACATAGTTCTGTTTGGACAAAAGGAACAGAAGAAGAGTTCATTTGCAAAAGCAGCTGTCTAATTTTTTTTGTTAAGTCTCTATTTTTCAGTTTCTGACATGATTTGAAAGTGCCTTTTGCTCTTTATATGTGCAAATTTCATGATGATGCAGTCAAAAGAAATGACCTGAAATTATTTTTTAATATGTCTGGTTCCATTGACTTCCATTAAAGGCACAGTATGTAATATTTCGGGTTATCTTTTACCAGAATGTAATATAATCGCTAATAAAAATGATTAAAAACACATCTAATCATTATAAACTAAGAAGTCGTTTGATTATTTTATCTTAGAATAAGCTGTTTATATCTACATTGGTTGTTTATATCTACATTGGTCGCGGGTCGAACACCGACTGAGGCCGCCATGTTGCATCGCCATGTTTCTACAGTAGTTCAAAAAGGACAAACGAGGTAAAAACCGTTTGTGTTGTTGGCCACTCAAATTCGATGGCGCTGTAGCTTTGTTTTACCGTTGGCTGACATAAAACAGGAGAAGAAGAAATAAACATATACCTCAATAAGAAGAAATACACGGAGGAGAAGCAAGAATTTTTGGTTTATGTATTAAGATGGCGGAACATTCTTATGCTCCTCAAGAAGAGAAAACACAACTTCAATCATCAAAGAAAAGAAAACATGATGAAACTTAGCTTCATATTCGTGTGAGCAGTGTTTTCCCTCATTCCACCTTAAATGGTGCTGCAGGACGTTGTAGCGCACGGAGCTGAACACTGCTGCAGCATTTAAGGTGGAACGGGAGATTCGTAGCCGCGCGCTAGTTAGCGAGCTTAGCTAATATGAGCTCATGTGAACTCTTATCGGCTGAAGTGCTTCTTCAGAGCATGGCAAGCTTACCTTGACTAGAGAAAAGTGTGTATCCTGCCTGCATTATCTGTGTACAGTGAAGCAGTTTGATGTGTTTACTTTATTACTTTGTACAGAAAACAGCTAACGTTTACAATAGCACTACTGAAGTGCAGAAAATATGTTTCGTCTGCATTGAAGCTATGATCACTTTACATATTACATTTCCTAAATTTATCATTAAAATTAATCTTACCACTCGACACATCACTAGCTCTAAAGCTGCTATTAGACATCGCGTTCAGGAGTATCAAAGATATATGACCTCTTACGGCCACCATAGAGACTCCTTCGTGTTTGGAAGGGAGGGGCTGTGGAAAAAGTCTTCAGTTGGTTGCAATATGGAATCTAAACCACTAGATGTCGCTGGAAGCTACATACTGTGCCTTTAAAAGCACAGTAGGTTTTTTTTCCATCTCCTGAACAGTTAGATTTTTGAGATTTTTTTTACGTATAAACTAAACGTAAAGCTATGTATTCACCATTAAAATGTTGTAATTGTTTGTAAACACTCAGACTATCTGTAAAGATCTTCACCAGAAGATAGACGTTGTGGATGAAGAGAGATATGACATTGCAGCCAAAGTGTCCAAAAATGACAAAGAGGTGCACATTCCATTTTTAGACACTGTATGAGAAATATACTATATCAATTAAATGCATTATTATTATTATTAATGATTTTATTGTAAATTCTTGTCTCAATTGTAACTGCAGTAATTGTTTTGACTTCAGATTGCAGATCTGAGCCATAAAATCTTTGAGCTAAAGGGCAAAATGAAGAGACCTGCCCTGAAGAGGGTGAAGATTTCTGCAGACGCCATGTTGGGCGCTCTTCTGGGCTCCAAGGTCAAAGAGTCTGTGGACTTCAAAGCCAACCTCAAAACAGTCAAGAAGGAAGAAGAAAAGGTACACCTTCACTGCAGACCTTAAAAATAGCCTTCACTCTTAAAATAAAGGTGCCAGAAAGGTCAAGAGTGACATGGATGAACTGCTCCTGGTTCCTTTAAGGATCCCAGGACAGTGGAGTATCTAAGTATATAAGTGTTATGAGAACTTTCACATAATGTAAAGGTGGGAAAGCGAACATATTACTGTCTCAATATGGACAGAGGATGTTGCATGATAGTAGTGATGGGGAGAGAGCACGGCCAATTTTGCTCTCTCAGGCAAGCAGCATGATTGGGATTGTCTGATCATAGTGCCTTTGTCCTCTGAGCCAGTTGGGACGACCATTTTTACATTATTCTAACTGATGTTGCACTGAATACAGCTGGACCTGAAGTAAACCCAGCTCTCCAAATGTCTTGAAATACTTGGCCTTGTTTGCAGTGCTGGATTGCTTCAGTTCTTAAAATGACTGCAATGTGTTTGATGCAGAAGGAGGAGGTGACTGACTGGCGTAAGAATGTGGAGGCCATGTCTGGCATGGAGGGCAGGAAGAAGCTGTTTGACGCTGGAGGTCAATAGGTGGTATGTGAGTTGATTTTGTATTATTTAAAACATTGCTTTCAGTCTCAAAACTTGTCAAATATAAAAATTCATATTCATTGAACCAGAAAAGATCGAATGCAAGCTTATTTTAAGTCTTTCTGTTTCTTTCTCAGATGATCATCATAATGGCTGTTATATCAAAGATGAGCATTGGTGAGATGACATATTGTGAACCAGTTTCATACTTAAGTGAAAGAACCTTCATTGAGATTGTGCTTATTTGTAATATAAATAATTATAAATTAACTATATTACAACAGTCGTTGTATAGAGAAGTTATAATACATTAGAATGCTTTGTTTACTTTGTCATTAATACTCAGTACTGGCCTGTATTTATTTTGTGATCTCTCCTTGGTTGGTTTTTTGAGAAATAAATGCACAAACTAAAGCTTTTTCTTGTTTATCAGCCGCGTCTGTCTGCCAGCTATTTGTTTCTGTGTCTGAAACATCATTCATATGAGCCTTTATGTCAAGCTGAGGGCAGGAATGATGCAGAAAAGTCTGTAATAAACTAGAGTCACTGGGGTCACCAGGTCAGGGTTCAGGGCCGTGCCAGAGACGTCTATGATGATGAGCCAATCAAAGATGTCATCAGGAAAGCTCCATGTTTACTGTGATCACAGCTCAAAGCCATGTTAAGTAAAGGACTTGTTGTATTTGTCCTAATGTTATCTGCAGACATTAGATCTAAAATTAACCGAACGGCAACCGGGCAGTGATAATTCTTGAGTCCTCTGTCGGAGCGCCATGGACATACGGAGAACGAGTTCTGACCAGAGCAGCTCACATTACAATAAGACAATGCTTCCACCTGCTCCTACTCATCTAAATAAAACCACTGACCTCTCCTGCAGTCAGAGCAGCCAAGTGCTGCTTGTCTAATGCGCCTAGAAATTATCACGTTCATGTGATTCTTACTGATTGACCTTATTGGCCTAATCTTACAATTGCCAGGTTACTAACAGGACCTCTGTTTGTATACTGGACCCCTGGCTGCCTCTAACTGCCTTTTGGAAAAGAAAAAAAAACAGTCTGGAAAGAAAATAAAAAGTAGTCCAAATTAAAATTTAAGTTTTAAAAAATTTAAACGTAAAATTTAAGCTGAATTCACTTAAAATGTTGTCAAGAGTACTAAATCAGCATTTTTAGTTCTTTTAGTTCTCTTTCCTTCACATAGCACCATTAGACGCCCACCACTGAGGGCTCCCAAGACAGCTGTAGCATCACCAGGGTTCGAACTCGTGATCTTCTGATCAGTGGAGGACACAATTGCTGTGTTAAAGCACAGAAATAAATGTAGGTTTGTTTAGTAGTCTATGAGCCAAGCAGCTCTCTGTTCACCCTAAAGTGCTATATTATTGGCCACTCTGCTTCCACACAGAAGATTATGACATCCACATTTAACCCAATAAAACACAAACATACACACACTATAGTGAACACATTAGGGGGCAATGAGAACGCATGTCCAAAGCAGTGGGCAGCTCCAATCCACTGCGCCTGGGGACCAGTTGGGGGTTAGATATCTTGCTCATGGACACTTCAGTCATTACCTACCAAGGCATCGAACCAGCAACCTCCCGGTTACAACACCAGATCCCAAACAACCAAGCCTAGACTGCCCCCTGCGATCCAAAGACTGAGTTCAAAGAGCCCAAGAGGAGGAAATGAGGTAACTGCTATGAAAAGAGTCCTAACTGCTGTGTAAATTTGATAAAATGTATTTTATTTGCTTAAATCAGTGAGTTACTAGAACCTGATCAGAAGACAATGAGTTCAAACCCCCACTGATGTGACGTGTGTCTATAACTGGGAGCCCAATGGTGGGGGAAGACTAATGGAGAAAGAAAGTCACAGATGCAATTTGTGTTCGTACTTGAATTTATTACATGTAAAGTGAGATATTTCAAGCCTTTTTTATGTTAATGTTGATGCTGTTTGAAACATAATTTGCTCAAAAATATTCTAATTATTTGAGGTTCTTGATTTTTGACTTATATGAGCTACAAGCCACAATTCAGGGTTGGAGACAATTCTGTAATAATGGTAAAGAGCTGTAGAATTAATATTATGTTAATTATGATTTAAAACTTGTCATATTTTGAAAGTGGAGATCAAATCTCATAGCAGGAAATGACTGCAAACAAATACATAATTTATCACTTAATCATTTGTAGTTCATGGAAGACATGAAAGATTGAATTGATGAATGTTAATATGGAGAATTAATTTAAATTTATATTTAATACATTGAAGGCTGAAGTAAGTAGAAATAATAATAATAATAATAAAAATAATAATAATAATAATAATAATAATAATTATTATTATTATTATTATTTATTATTTATTATTATTATTTATAATAATAATAATAAAGTTACACTTATATACGACCCAATGATGCTTTACAATCAATGGAATGAAAGAACCAAACAAGCAAAAAAAAAAACCCAAAAAAAAAAAAACACATCATAGCAAAATACAATTAGAAAGAATGAAAGGCAGTAGAGAAAAGTTTTTTAAAGGTTTTTAGGTTAGATTTAAACACAGGAAGAGAGGGATATAGTGATATAAGAGAGAGAGAGGCAATGCATTCCAGAGGGCAGGGGCAGAAACACTGAAAGATCTGCCACCCACAGTGGACAGTCTAAACGTTGGAACAGCCAAAAGAGCAGAATCAGAGGACCTAAGTGAGCATTGAGGAGCTTAAGGCTGCAAGAGAGCAGAAAGGTAGTGTGAGCTAACCCATGCAATGCCTTATAAGTCAGTAGAAGGATTTTGTACTGGATGCGTTCAGAGACAGGTAGCCAGTGAAGCTGATGATGTGAGCCGATTTTTAAAATAAATAAATAAACATTGTAATCAGGTGCAGCTGTGGTCTGCTTGTTAGGGATTAGGTCTTGTGACCGGAAGGTTGTTGGTTCGATCCCTGGGCAGGTCATGGCTGAAGTGACCTTGAGCAAGGCACCTAACCCCCAACTGCTCCCACAGCCTAGTGTGTTCACTAGTGTGTGTGCTGTGTTAAATGCAGAGGTCAAATTCTGTTGTGTGCAATCACATTGGCAAAAGTTGAGTCTAGAAAATTCTTGGCATTTGCCTTTGCCCAACAGGTGGCACCCCCACCCCCTCCCCCATGTCGTGGTCATATAAAAGTTGTTATATTAGGCCACTTTCCTGGGTGAAAACCTTGGCTAGTGGAGTGACCGGAGCAGAGGTCTATTTTAGTGAGGCATTCACATGGGCGTTTAGAAACTATAAATCTGAATGACTTTCTTCCATCCTCCTTCAGCCAGTTCATACTCTGCTCTGCCTTTTCTCTCTCTACACAGGTATGTGTCGTTTTACTTACTCTGGGAGCATAAAGGGTTATTTTTGTAAATAAAAGCACATTTGCTGTATACGTCTTAACTTATGACAGGAGCTTATTTACCTGCTCTGAGCACTGAATCTGACCAGCTTTGCTTCTTCTGAATAAACGAGGGCTGGACGAGCTGCTGTTCAATCATTCAGATGCCTTTGAAATCAGTGGCGATCCATAGAGATTTTCACCTGTGCTGAAGTTATCCGCGGTACTGCTCCCACTGAGCTGAGCACCCAGTGATAGAGGTCAACTGGATTAAAGTGTCCACTTACACCCATCAATAACATGCAGAGGGTTTATCAATTCAAACCGCTTAAAAGGTTTTTCATAGTTTTATATGATGTTGAATGACATCGTCGTCATATTAAACGTTTACTGTGCAAACCATTTCTGCACTAAACTGGGAGGACTGAACCATAACTGTTGTTTTCTGTATAGTGAGATTTCAAGTTTATTCACATGCAAACATGCTGAGCAACTAAATCAATCTATAATCTACATTTCTAACATTAATAATGTCCAACAATATGCCTATTAGCATATATTTGACCACTGTAGTCATAACAAGTAATAAATGCATTAATTAAAGATCTTCACTGCAAAACAAACACAAAAAAGTGATAACTTACTAAATGAAACGAGCAAATCTGCTCTAAATATCTAATATTCTTCATTTTGAGAAAAAAAAATATATATACATTTTAGTCACTTACATTCTTGCTGTAATGGCTTGTAATGTTGAGTATTTTATATTAGATTCAAATTTGGCCCGTGTGACTGCACATAAAGGAATGTGACCTCCACATTTAACCCATCCATGCAGTGAAACACACTCACTAGTGAACACACTAGGCTGTGAGAACAGGTACCCAGAGTGATGGGCAGCCATATCCATGGTGCCCGCGAGCAGTTGGGGATTAGGTACCTTGCTCAAGGGCACTTCAGTCATGACCTGGTTAGGGATCAAACTGGCAACCTTCCGGTCACAAGACCAGATCCCTCACAGCTGCCCCAAAAAGAGCACAACAACTCAGCCAGGAAGTGTTTATATTGAAAAAAGTACAATTATCAACAGACTCAAATCAGAAATATTTGGGACTATATGGTAAATGCAACAAATAAATAAAAATAATTAAATAATAATTTTTAACATATCTAACATATGTTATTAATATAACATTTCTTACATTTACTTACTGGTTTTTATTTCAGTGCAGACAATATGAAAAGAAGGAATGATATTATGCACTGTAGAGCAAGAAATATGCAAATCCCTTCCAGTCTTTTTTGAGGAATATTATGTTTTAAAAATTTCTCAGTAATAATATTACTACAGTACTACTACTACTACTACTACTACTAATAATAATAATAAAAATAATAATAATAAAATAATAATAATAATAATAAATAAAATATAATCATAATAATAATAATAATAATAATAATATTAAATAAAATAAAAATAAAAATAAAAATAAAAATAAAAATAATAATAAAATAAAATAAAATAATAATAATAATAATACATAAAATATAATAATAATAATAATAATAATAATAATAATAAAATAAAATAAAATAATAATAAATAATAATAATAATAATAATAATAATAATAAGTTGCACTTATATATAGCCTTTTACAAAGCAAAGAACACTTTACAAAAATTTAATGAAAACAAAAACACTTTAAAGAGAATGAAAGAAGATAGGAAAAAAGAGAGGGTGATAATGTAAGACAGACTGGCAAAGCATTCCATAGGGGCAGCAACACTGAAAGACTTGCGACACATAGTGGAGAGTCTACACCTTAGAACAGCCTGAACAGCAGAAATAGAGGATAATAATAAAAAATATAAAAATAATAAAGTTCCTCTGCATGTCTTTACTCCTCAAAGCTTTTGTACCATGTCATGTCACACGCCGTCATCGCTTCGCGATGGTAGGCTGCACAGACGAGTCACTTCCCTCCAATGCCATCTGTCTCTGGTTGCTTGTAGAA
>BRDA01069449.1:0-12118 GCA_036984385.1 Crenuchus spilurus
TATTGACATTTGCCATCTCCACATCATTGCATTCAGTTTTTATTCACAATTTGTATAGCGTCCCAACTTTTTTGGAATCCGGTTTGTACATTAATCCAGAGGTGGGGGACTAAAGTCTCATGACTTGACTTGAGCCAGACTCGAGTCGCAATTTTGAGGACTTGAGACTTGCTTGACTAACACTGGTAAAAGACTCGATTTGACTTTGACTTGATCTTTATGACTTGAGACTTGACAGATGACTCGAAAAAATATTTTCAATTTAAAAAAAGAGTTAGATTACGTTAAAAGACTTTATTCTGAAGCATGATTGGCTGATTTTACAGTACATGCAGCACGCAGAACGCTAAACAGCAATAACGAGCCAGGGTAGCACATGGAGCGAGGAGGAGACCAAATGTTTAATTTAATTTTGGTCTGATGAACATGTAAAAAGTCAACTTAAAACGCACGAAAATACGTGAAACGTGCAGCTTATTTTCTGAGATAATGAGAGAGAGAGGATAAGACAGGATTACAGAGCAACCTAAACTAAACTAATGAAAGTGCGGCAGCGGTATATAAAAGTATTTAAAAGTATCAGATCCCTCTACAAACCAGTCAGTGTCGAGTGAAGGAAGACACACACCATGTAAATGATGATGATCGTATGTGGGTGTGTCATAATAAAAGTCATCAGAGCGCTCACAAAAATGCAGTGTGAAAACAAACCTAACTGGACCAAATGTATACAAAATAACAAACACACAAAATATATACAAAAAAGTGTTTTTTATGCCTCATGCTATTGTTGATATGTTGTTTTGTTTGTATCTACACTGTCTAGCAACCAATCTAGCATATGTAAAGATAAGATTGCTTAAATTTGAAAGTTATGCTAAAGTTAAATATTTCTTTATTGTTGTGGCAGAGATGTTTGCTAGTGTGGATATGAACTGGACAAAATAGCAGGAATAGTATGTGGCATACTAAAAACATTATGTGAATGTTTTCATGGTTTGATGTAATGTTTTATAATATTTGTAATATTAACATTTCAGACATTTTTATAGGTAACAGGTTTACATTTCAGGCAATATGTTTTTATTTATTTTATATACTTATTTTTATTTTATCTACTATTCAGTTGATGATGCAATACTTTTTTGTGCTCAGAAGTTTTTCAGGGTTCCGACTCTTCTTCATTACTTTTTTTAATGACTTTTTATGGACTTTTAAGGTCTAATTCAACCCATTTTCAAGGACCAAAAGGTTGAACTTCCATCCAAATCAGGGGTTTGTTTTCCAAATTGTTGCATGGTCGAAACATTTTCAAGATAAAAATAAAATCTTGTATTTAATTAGCAGATAAAAGATTAGGGTGCAGATTCACTTAATGTTTTTAATTGTTAATATATGCTTCCCTAATGCGTTGTACTGTCTGTGTGTGTGTGTGTGTGTGTGTGTGTGTGTGTGTGTGAGAGAGAGAAAGAGAGAGAGAGTGAGAAAGAGAGAGAGAGAGAGAGGTCAGAGCTGTGTTACTACAGAATATAATGTTAGTCACATCAGTCTTTATTCACTAACTCACGAGCTTTATGGAGTTGTGTGCATTAAAACCTCAGCCTGAGGACGTTTTTACAGATGCTCTTGTCTACGAACATAATTAAGTATCAACGTGAACATTAAATGTAAATACGAGCGTTGATGATAGCTAACTTTTCAAACGTGAAAATAATTAAAACCGCATCTAGATACGTAATCTGCGTAGTGCGCTCATGCTTGTTAACAGAAATACCGAAATAGCGCCTCCTAAGGTCACACGTTTCGACGGTCACAGATTTCGGTGTAACACCTGTACCTCGAGCCATGCATCTTGGAAATAGCACTATCCTGGCATTGTGAAATGTCTTTGATATCCAACAATTGACTAAATTTCATGAATAAATCCGTCACAATGCGAAAGGAATCGGCATTGTCCCCGAACACTTCAACCTGTCAACAAGCCGCCATCACATTCATGACATTCATTGTCTGAGCGATTCGGGAGTTCAGGAAACTACCGAATGGCCTCACATGACATACTTCGGAGATTGGGGCGGGAAGCACAGGTCGTCATAGTATCAGTGATGCACTCTCGACATTTTCTTTTCAGATTTTTCAGGAAAACTGTTTTTATGAAATAGTGAAAGAATAAAAATAGACAAAACTCTTTTTGACTCTGACATTTGATTTTATATAGACTTTCATCCTTTTCCCTGGAATTTAAGGATATTCAAGTACTTAAATTTTGCACCACCAAATTCATTGACTTTCATGGGTTTTATGGACCCGTATGAACCCTGTTTTTGTGTTCATTAAGAAGAACCTTCGAAAGATGCATTAATAGGTTATGAAGAAATGGCGCGACCCTCTTGATGGGGGAGTAAGCCATTAAGTTAGTTATGTAATTGTATGTTTGAGGTATATTAGATGTTTAATAGGTTTAGTTTATGTTGAAATAAAACTCAGTTTGTCTATGTTGACCGTCTATGTTGATTTAAATGTGTAAACTGGGGTAGATCAGACCATATTTGTATGACTTGACTTGTGACTTGCTTGACTTAAAGCAGCGACTCGACTTGACTTGGTTGGTTCTCACCACAGTGACTTGGGACTTGCTTGAGACTTGAAGGCGATGACTTGAGACTTGCTTATGACTTGCACATGAGGGACTTACTCCCACCTCTGCATTAATCTGCAAATCAACTTCCAGTTACCCTAAACCTAACCTCTAAACTTAACCTCAACCCTGAGTAAACCTATTATATTATCTGTTCTTTATCACTGTTAAGTATCAACTGAGTTTCAAGAGATGTGAATAATATGAACATCCATAGACTACCTATAGGAGGCAATAATGTACTATCAAAATAAACTATGTAAATTCTATTTAAAAAAACTATATGAGAGGAACAAAGACTCAAAAAACATTTTTCTGTGGATAAATGGACAGAAATGCATAGATGTGCACAGAGGAATCTGAAAAGTGCAGTGAAACACATGCACACTAGTGAACACAGTTTGGAGCAGTGAGCACACATGCTTGAAGCACTAGGCAGCCCTATCCATGGTACCCGGGGAGCATTTGGGTGTTAAGTACCTTGCTCAAGAGAACTTCAGTCATGTCTGGCCAAGGGATCAAAGCAGCAACCTTCTGGTCACAACCTGCTGGCCAGTGCTACCCTACATGGGTCTTAAATTCTACTGTTTCTGATGTGTAAATATAATTACAAGCTCTGTGTATATGAAGTTTTACTGCCGTAGCTTTTCTTAGGCTTTACATTAATGTTTTCCCCCCATGCTTTAAAACTGGAAGGACCAATGACTCAAGGCTACCCTCCTCCATAGGTATACATGTGTCTATAACTGAGCAAATCTAATCATTACAGCCCTGGCATATTTGTGCTAAAATACCATATATACTCATTTATGACAATTTTGGTTATACATTTTTCATTTTAAATGTCTTTTGAAATGAAACCCTACACATGCCTATGTACAAAACTGAAGAATCATACAGGATTAATCTGATTTCCTCTATGACTCATAACTGCATGCACACACACACACCTTGCTCTTTTATCTGCACCGTCTGGTGAAGTGACAGAAAAATCAAAGGGCTTGATGTTGCCAGGTTTCACACAAAGAGAATGTGCAATGCGCGTGTGTTCCCACTGCTGAATGAGTCTGGCATTGAGTCATGATCTGGCAACCCTCCACAGAGGAAATGGCCCTTTCATTCCAGCCCTGCAGCCCTGCAGTCATTCAGAATGAGCTGAATTTATCTGTGTCAAACACTCTCCGCCTGTCGCTCATGCTCTACCTCACCTACTCCTTCTCCCTCCCTCCCTCCTTTACGCACACATGCTGCAAAATGTAGCTGTTCCTTTAGGACATTTTAAAACATTATTCTGTTTATTCCTGAAAAACATCCTAAAATTATATATATATATATATATATATATACACACACACACACACACACACACACACACACACACACACGCACACACACAACACACATACATATTCATTGAGAGAGAGAGAGAGAGGGAGAGGGAAATCAAATTGAAATCTGTCTGTTTAGTCTTTTACAATTAAAGCAGTCACAAGGCAGATTTACAGAAATCTGGGTATATAATTCTAATGGGGAAATTAAGAGGCAATGAAACACAGAAACACATTTATAAGAGCAAAATACACTGAGAGAAACCAAGGAAAAGGAAAGCTTCCCAAAACACGAGGAAAAACTGCTGAGAGGAAGTAAGACTGGAAAGAAAAAGCTTCCTAAAAACATAAGGAAGAACTGCTAAGAGGAAGT
The DNA here is from genome assembly GCA_036984385.1 of Crenuchus spilurus. Lineage (NCBI taxonomy): Eukaryota > Metazoa > Chordata > Actinopteri > Characiformes > Crenuchidae > Crenuchus > Crenuchus spilurus. The sequence goes on from BRDA01069449.1 coordinate 4,340, forward strand.
AAGACTGAAAAGGAAAAGCTTTCTAAAAACATGAAGAAGAACTGCATAGAGGAAGTAAAACTCAAAAGGAAAGGCTTCCCAAAATATGAGGAAGAACTGCTGAGAAGAACTAAGTCTCAAAAAGCAAAACTTCCTAAAACATGAGGAAGAACTGCATAGAGGAAGATTCAAAAGGAAAAGCTTCCCAAAACACGAGGAAGAACTGCCAAGAGGAATTAAGACTCAAAGGAAAGGCTTCCCAAAATATGAGGAAGAACTGCTGAGAGGACGTAAGTCTCAAAAGGAAAAACTTCCCAATACTAAAGGAACAACAGCTGAGAGGAACCCAAACTCAGAAACAACTTCCTAAAAACATGTGGAAGAACTGCTGAAAGAAACCAAGACACAAAAAGAAAAACTTTCTAAAACCATGAAGAAGAACTGCTGAGAGGATGTAAGACTGGAAATGAAAAGCTTACTATAAACATGAGGAAGAACTGCTGAGAGGAACTCAGACTCAAAAGGAAAAGCTTCCCAAAACATGAGGAAGAACTGCTAAGAGAAATTAAGACCAAAAAGAAAAAGCTTCCTAAAACATGAGGAAGAACTGCTTAGAGAAAGTAAGACTCAAAGGAAAGGCTTCCCAAAATAGGAGAAAGAACTGCTGAGATGAAGTAAGTCTCAAAAGTAAAATCTTCCTAAAAACATGAGGAAGAACTGCTGAAAGAAACTAAGACTCAAAATGAAAAAAAAACCTCAAAAACCAAGGAAGAATTGCTGAAAGGAAGTAAAAAGGAAAGGTAAAGCTTCCTAAAAACATGAGGAAGTACTACTCAGAGGAAGTAAGACTCATAAGGAAAAACTTCCAAAACCATGAGGAAAAACTGCTGATAGGGAAAAAAAAAACCTTTAACAACTACGGCAGGTGTGTCGTAATGAAAATTAGTGATATCCACAGATTAAATGCAATCTTTTGGCACTGGTAAATATGGAAAACCCAGATATTAAAATTCATATGAATGACAAATTGTCTCCCCATACAAAAGAGATTTGGGGATTTAAAATTCAATTACAGCACTTTATTTTAGTGGTTTGGTGTTGAAGGCGGGTCATTTTTGAGACTAAGGGCTAAGTCATCTCACACATATTCAGAGGAGCTCCATCACTCATCTCAAAAGAGTTAGATGCAGTGTCATCATTTGAGCTCATCAATTCATCACTCTCAAAAGCTTTTTTATTCTAAATCATCCCAAAGGTGTTCAATAGAGTCTCATCACTTCAACTCATCCCAAGGCTGTTAAATGAAGCTTCATCCAATTCACCTTAAAGGTGCTCAATGGAGCGTCAACATTTAAATTTAATGGAATTGTCATCATTTCCAGAGGTGCTTGTTGGAGTGTCATCACCTCAACTTATCGCAAATGTGTTCAGTGGAGCGTCATTTGTTTAACTCGTCACCAATGAGCTGAATCATCCCAAAGCTTCATCAGACCAACTCATCCCAAGTGTGTTCAGTGTAGCTCCATCAGTCAGCTCACTTCAAATACCTTCAGCCTTTGACCATCAATCATGCCTAATGTATTTTGCATGAAGTTGTGTACTGGAACAGAGACTACTAACATTCACTTGGTTGCGGTTCATGAGTTTTTGGTTAGTGCAAAACCAAAAGAGTAACCTCAATTCAACAGCTCAATTTACAGCATTTTAGAGATGTTTAAAGGTCATAGCATGATTGCTACACTCAATCACTCAAAAAAATGACTGCTAAGAGGTGGTTCCTCAAGGGTTCTTGGTTCTATATAGAACCATGAACACTCAAAAGAACTCAAATGATTTTTTGCATGGATAAATGGTTCTTCTGATTGATGAGAAATGTGCTGTAGATGGTTCTATACAGATTAAAAAAAAAACAAAAAAAACAAGGTTCTCTATAGCCCCAAAAAGGTGTCCGCTATCAATACAATGTCAAGCTTGTAATAACAGAATAACCCTTTTAAGTGCTATATAGAACCATTTTCAAAAGGCTTCTACACTCTTAAAAGAGATGGATCTTTAAGGGTTCTTCAGTAAAGAAAATGGTTCTTTATAGAACCACCAACACTCAAAAGAACCCAAAGGGTTCTTTGCATGATGAAAGGGTTTTTCAAATTAATAAGAAATGTGTTGTAGATGGTTCTATATAGCACCAAAAAGGGTTCCTCTATTATCATTTTCAAAGAGGTTCTATATAGATACATCTACAACACTTTCCTCATCAATTTGAAGAACACTTTCACAATGGAAAGCCCTTAATCTACACAATGAACCATTTTCTTTGCTAAAGAGTGTATGTAGAACCATCTATAGCCCATTCCTTGTCAATCTGAAGAACCCTTACACCATGCAAAGAACCCTTTGCTAAAGAACCCATCTCTTTTCTGAGTGTACGGTAGTCATACACAGAGCAGATGTGTACAGTATATGTGAGAATGACAGAAAAACAGTAGCAAGTACATGTATGCATGTCCAGATGTTAGCACTAGTATATGACTAATGCTACGTAACGATGTACTGTGTCACCCAATGTGACTGATGTGTGCAAACCAAAACAAATAAATCAAATGCAAATTGTTCAGTAGACCTAAGCTTGCACTGAAGAGAAAAAAAGAAAAAGCTAATAAATACTGTCATCTGAAACGTGATCTCAAACCACCACTGAGGCTGTTTTTCTGAGCTTCTGTGGCTTTAGATTCGGGGTCACTAATGAAGTGTAGCGTTTTTCACACGTTTATTCAATTTCAGAAATTCCCTTTCCATATAGCATCATATCTTCTCCATGTTTCTCCTGCCATCACATGAGGCCACTGTGGTTAGTGTTGCTTTTTCTCTCTTTCCTTCTAATTCACTCCCTCTCTCTCTCTCTCTCTCTCTCTCTCTCTCTCTCTCTCTCTCTCTCTCTCTCAGTAAACAGTTCTGATTCATTCACTGGTTTGGCCTTGCGTTTCTCTTCTTGTTTTTTCCTTAAATTTCATGTTTTCTTGCATTTCTTCCAGTATAAGTCATTGCTTCTCTTTTTCTTTATTTTGCTCAGTTCAGATGACATACTTCTTTCTCACAGTTCATCCTCCAATTTCTCAATGCATTGGGGCAGTATGCAGTGTGCATTATGTTGTTAATAACTAATTTTGTAGTTATTGCGTCCTCTGCTGGCGATGATCAATCCAGGTTGATGGTTGTGAGCGCAGAAGAGTTCAAAAACTTTAATTTCACTTTCAAAAAACATTTGGGGCTCAAATACCAACTGCTAACAACACACAAGCAAGATAATTTCTGCATGCTCAACTTTGTCTCTGCACTGGGTTGCCAGATACCACAATATCCCACACAATGACAGACACAGCCATTTGATTTGCATCACTGTGAAATTGGCAGATTAATTGGATAATTTACTGAGAACACAGCCAGAGAAAGGGTTAAAAATACGAACACTTTTACACAAATCAAAAATATTGGATGGTATGCTTATATTTGACCTCCATGTTTTTGTACTGTGGGTGGAAATTTGTGATCTCTGAGGAAACCTACACAAGACATGGGAAGAACATGAAGACATGCTAACTACCCTAATACAGTCAAATCTTAGTCCACAAATACTCCTAGAATTCTATAATAAAATACAGAATACAAATTAAATTCCTGTAACTGTAATTATTTAATAAATTACTATGAATAATATCTTAGAAATTGCAATTTTATGAGAGAAAATCTTAACATTAACGCATGTTTTCCAAGTAATTTTGAACCAGTTCTTTTGGGCCATTTCTCCATCACAGGCAGCCTAGCAATAACAACAAAACAAGTTTTTTGTTTGACAAAACTGCCATAAGAAATTATCTCAGCCTTTTTAATAGTAATGCACATTCTGCATGTAGGATTTCTTTTTTTGTACAGTTCCTAAACGAAAAGCAAAATCTGTTTGCATTTTGGCGTCGGAGAGCTCCTGGTCAGAACCGCTACTTATTACACAGCATTCACTATGTGCTGTGGTCTATATGTGACCTGCCAATGTGCAAATTAAAGCCATTTATCTTTGGGCCTCATGGCCAAGGAGAGGGGGAAAACGTTTTAGGGAATAGATTATAGATATGAATCACCATAATACTTCACACATGCTGGCGATGAATGGAAATATGAGCCGGTCACCGTTGGCGACGTTTGGCGTCTGGCTGGAGACTGTGGTGTTTTTAAACAGCTAAAGGTGGTTGACCAATCTGTGAATGAGTGTGGTTAACCTCGATGCTCTCGCGCTCTTTCTCAGTGTTCTCTGTTTCCTTCTTCTCCTTTCTGAACCATTGGCCGGGTCAATAATCGTCTGAAAGTTTGGTCAATGGGGTGAGTGTAAGGTGAGAAAAAGTGTAAGGTTCAACCGGTCAGGAGAGTAAGGCGAGGACAGTGTTTATTTATTCTTTTTATTTCTAGGGAATCACTTTTGTTATACATTGATGAGCAAAAAGATTATGTTCACTCACAGATGAAGTTTTGTAACAGGAGAATAAGTATAGGTCCAGAAGTGAACAGATGGTTTTTGAAGCTGTTGTGTGGGCAAACGTGAAGATCTGGTTGACAAGGTCCAACCCACAGGCTGGGTCTGAGCTTTTCTGAAACAGCAAGGCTTTTGGGGTCAGTACTGGTCAGTACCTACAGTACTTCAAATTCCCCAAATGTCAATCCAAATGAGCATCTATGAAAGCAGAAGTGAACACTCCTCATCAGTGTTTACCTAAGCCAGTACCACATCACTCAGTCATTCGGCTTCCTGGCCAATCACAAGTTACCACTCAACTTTAAAAGGAAGTAGTTTGTTTCTGCTTTATTGATTTAAGGTGCTGATGCATCAACATTATCCTCCTTCCTCCCCACCACCACCAGGTTAGTCCCAGTCCTGAGGGTACCCTTGAGGGTAGCTCCGCCCATGACGCTCATCTTTTTGGCAGTATCTGCTGCAGATCTGGGCTGGGGCCTACGCCAAAGACCCCAATAATTAATCTCTCTGCTAATATCCTTTTCCTGACAGATGTATGACAAACAGAATCTGCAACAGCTCCACCTCTTAACTTACAGGATATAAAGGATCTGTTTCTACTGTCTTGGTGCCAGATAAACCAGGAAATGGTCTTAGAGAGTGCACAAAATGTATTAGTTCATTGGTGGTTTAAATACATTAAATAACTTCATATTCAGTAACATATTTTAATGTATTTACATACAATTTAAATTCAAATCATTGTTTCAAATGAAAAAATAATTCATACAGAATTACAGCATCATACCTGTGAGGCTTGATATCAAGTACAAAAATTAGCTTTTACAATTTCCATCTTAAAAGTGTTTAGTATGGCCATGATTTCTTGGTGGATTTAGCTGCTTAGACTATCGCACGTTTTTATTTTTCAAAACCATGCTTGACACCTCGGTGGACGGGTGCTCAAATCCACCAAAGAAAGTTTTTAAAAAAGTGTTTTTAAGTTCCCTCGTTCCACCTCCCTGTTGTTTACCGGCTATTCCTGGCTGCCGCCCAGTAGATGTGATTATTCTAAAGCCTCAGAGAGGTTAATGACATGCTTAGCCCATGCAAATCCGGCTCTGCTGCTTTTAATTGCACTAATAATGAGGTTTCCTATGACCTTCCTCGCTTTCATCTAATTATAATAAAACACATATAATCTCCCTCTCTTCGAAAAGCCTCCGCAAGCATTAAATATCACTTCGGCTCAGTCATAATCCTCCCAAACTCTTCTAAGGTTGGAGGCATAGGGTGGGCCTGTGTATAGACGCTGTTTTTTGCAGTTGTCAAACTTTATATCGCATTAATGAGCAGATGGAGAAACCAAGCCAAGGATTTCAGAAGATACAATATGTTCCTCATAGTCTGTCCACTCTGTGACCATCTTTGCAAAACCCCAGGTGGTCATTTTAGTCATTAAACTCCTAGCATTTTGAGTGGGAAGAGGCCCACATCAACATACATGTGTATGTTAAAAAACCAAACTAGTTGGATTGAAAATGGATTAAACTGAGATTTTTTCCAGGCTGTTCTAGCTACAGTGTGCATATTCCTTAGACAGGTAAAGATCACAACACAGATTGACAGGCATCAATGAGAAGAATCCATGTTAACAAGCTCTTCAACAAAGCAAGAGTTAAAAACTAAACACACACGAAAAGCTCTTGATTGCAAGAAGAACCTAAATATGGTCTGAGCACTGAGTGGAAGTACTGAGGGCACTTATTCCAATATCTGCAGAAAATGACAGATTTTGTCAGTAATCCTTTCATTTACATTTACATGGACTTGAGTTATCAGATAATGCAAAAGTCCAGGTCTACGTGAGTCAGACAGTAATTGGATTTTTGCTTTACAACCAGCCAATAAGCTCACTGAACCCACTTTACTGTCAAATGCTGTTTTTGTGGTTTCAAATGACCAAATACATACTTGAACAAGTATTTATTTACTTACTCACCTTAAAATAACCATTTTATCTGCAAGCTTCTTAAAATATCTCCAGTTCAGCTTTCTGCCATCTAGAAGATGAAGAAAAGTCAAGTTCTCCATTTCATCAACCATGTTGATCAGCGGTGTCAAACTCCAGTCCTGGAGGGTCGGATTCCTGCAGAGTTTGGTGATTTCTCTGCTCTGACACTACAAGTAAACCTGCTCATTACCTGCTGAGCTGAATCAGGTGTGTTTGATCAGGAAAATCACCAAACTCTGCAGGAATCCGGCCCTCCAGGACTGGAGTTTGACACCCCTGATGTAGATGGTTTTTCAACAATATGGTAAAAGTGTTTGTGCTGTTAGAGGATTGCAAAGTGGGTGGAGCCAAGGCAGGACTTAAGCCAAAACTCATACACCAGTGAGCGGAATCAGGACAAAATTTTAGTCTGATCCGGTCAGTCACACGTGTGGAAAGTCAATTCATCGAGTTCATAACTCATACACATTACTTAAGGAAAATCATATGATAACCAGAAAGTGAAGTGGCTGTTATTGCTGAATGTAGAACTTTCCATGATGTAGAGGTCAAGCTTGGTGTTAACCAGTTTCCTCATAGTCTTGGTGGGCAGGGTCCTATTTTTCCTCTGGGGTCCTGAAAACCTATTTCCACTGGCTACCTACATATCTTCAGTGCAGCATGCCCCAACCTTGCCTTGGTCTGTGGAAAATGACCTACTCTGAAAGAAAATCTAAAGAGGTTGATGGATAAATGACTCAAGAATTTAACCTGGCCCTGGTTCATCAAGAAGAAAGAATGTGAGACACTTGAGAGTTTCTGGAAAAGGTTCTTACACTGGAAACCGGCCTAAAAGCTGGAAATGTGTCCTTGAAAAAGCTTCTAGCAACCCAGCAAAGCTTTTTTGTGATGGAAATGAATGTTACAGTTCTAGAAACATGTAAAAATTGTTGAGACTTGCTGCAGACATGCAAAGATTCACACAAAGGCAGACTTTGCAACCACTTTTACAACATCACTCCAGCAGAGGTGGAAAACATACTGTCAAGAGACAGTAACTATGTGTTTGACACAGACTCAGACTGCTCTCAAGTAGAACTGCTGTCATTCAGAGAAAAGAGAAACTGTACTGAAAGTTTTGGAAACAAACACTTGAAAGGGTAAAGACAAGACTACATTTGAATAATGTACTTCCAAAAGACAGTGACGGAAGGACATCCCCAAAACCATTTCAGCAAAGTTCCTGGACAGTTCAAGCACAATGCTGGCCTTGGAACCAATTCATCACATACGCTACCGGCTGAAA
>BRDA01069450.1:654-11322 GCA_036984385.1 Crenuchus spilurus
TGGATGTTCACGGTTGTAAATACACTGGAAGACGTCGTCTAAACACTTCTTGACAGAATTCTTATAAACTACAGATAACAGCTTCCTTACAGTGCTCACACAAGTCGACAATATAGAATGTTTGCACGATGAAACTACTCAGGTTTTTAGATTTTAACTAAAGTGTTCAAGAATGGACATCCCCAAAACCATTTCAGCAAAGTTCCTGGACAGTTCAAGCACAATGCTGGCCTTGGAACCAATTCATCACATACGCTACCGGCTGAAATGAAAACATATGAGTTAAATAAGAACTTGTGAAATCAATTTTAGATTTTTGGACTCATCAAAGTAGCACGTTTGTAAGATATAACAGCTGAACACACTCGTGACATTCCTTCGACAATAGACATCAAATATTCTTAAGACAGTTCTTCACAAATCTGCTGCAGAAGGTCACATAAATGTTGGCACTTGTAGGTTTGCTTTGCTTTTCACTTCATCCCAAAAGTCTGGAGACTGTGCTCCACTCCATGTTTTCAAGCTGACCATCTTGTTCTTTTTTCCTGAGGTAGTTCTGGCAGAGCTTAGACTTATGTTTTGGGTCATTATCTTGCTGTAGGATGAACCCCTGACCAACTAGGTGCATACTAGAAATATTCTAAAACTTTTGATCGGTAGTGTATATCTAGTGTACTGTATGGTGTAGTATATGCGAGATGAATCGACAGTTATTAGTGAAACATTCATGTGTGTTTGTTTGGTAGGAAAACTGCATAAATGAACAGAATCTCATTCTTGTACAAAGATTTGGAGGATTAATCTCATCAGCAGGTTACGCTTTAGCCCCCGAGGGGTGAGGAAGAAATTGCTTAATCACAAGGCCTCTCACTTCCTGTTGCAATGCATTATGGATCCTGAACTGTCTGAGGAAATAACGGAGGCGACACACCTGACTGGCTCGCTGATGAATAAAACGGGGTAAAGAAAAAAGGCGATAATAATTTAATTCATTTTCCTAAATTAGAAATTCAACAATGCAAAGAGCCTTCGGGCAGTATCAACAATTAGACGGAGAAGGGAAAGAGGGGAAAAAAATAAAAAGAAGCAGACAATTTAGAGGAAAGTAATGAATTAAATTTTCCACTGAATCTAAATGAAGTGAGCTGTTATTCTGGATTCGTGGTGATCATACATTTCATATTTCACAGAGATGGCGGTGGGTGTATTATTATGTATGGGAGTGCAGTGCACGCTTGCTTGTTTTCGAATTAATCCTGCGCACCGTCGTTTTGATTAGACTTTTTAATGAGCTCTGACGGCTGCCCAGGGCTCGATCCCAACAGATCTGGAGTCTGTCCTGCGTTTGTAAAGACAAAGTGAGGAAGAAAATTCCAGCTTTCCTGCACTCTACCTGAGCTTTTTTGCCTCCATAGGGTTTGTCTTCAAGGCCGAGCTGCTGCTACCACAGAGAAACAAGACTGAAATCACTGCTTCACTGGCTTTAATGCTAATTAATGGAAATTCACTTCATACGCTCGGCCCCCAACACTGAGATCTCCCACACAGCCATTCAGGAGGACTGTTCATTTTTCACACTTTTGATTTAAATGTTGATTTTAAATCTAGTTTTGGTTATAGCAGATTAATTTTAGCCTATTTATGATTTTAGTAAACTACTATTGCTGTCCAATAATAATAATAATAATAATAATAATAATAATAATAATAATAATAATAGAATAATAATGCCTTCATTTATACTACCATAGGCTATGCTATGTTATTTTGTTGCCTTACATTGAAAAGCAAGGAAGAATGAGTGATAAACTCATGAACACAGAAAGATACAGAGACAGACTGAGAGAGAGAGTTATTAAGACAGAAAGATAGAAAGAGAGAGATTGTGTGAAAGTGACGGAGAAAAAGAGAGAAAGATAGAGACAACTGTACAGTAAGAAAGGGAGGGAGAAGAACAGAGTGAGACAGACAATGTGAGAGAAAGCAAGAGTGAGACAAGGTGAGAGAGAGAATGAGAGAAAAAGGCAGAGGAATAGCGTGAGAGAGATAGAAAGACAGTGAAAGAGGGAGGGTGAGAAATATAAAATGAGACAGAGGGGAGAAAGACAATGACAGTGAGAGAGTGGGAGACAGTGGAAGAGATCGTGAGATAAAGAAACTGAGAGAGAAAAAAGGAAGAAAGAGATATATAGGCCTACTGAGAAAGAAACTGAGTGAGAGAGAGTGAAAGTCAGAATGAGAGAAAGATTATGAGAGAAAGAGAGAGAGAGAGAGAGAAAGAGAGAGAGAGAGAGAGAAAGAGAGAGAGATGGAAAATTGTAAAAAAAAAACAAAGATATGTCGGCAGAGAGAAAGAGAAAGTGAGAAAGTAAGACAGAGTAAAAGTCAGAATGAGAGAAAGACTGAGAGAGAGATGGAAAAAAAAGATAGTTTGAGAGAGAGACAGAGAGAGTGAAGTTGTGTATTGGCATGTGTAATATGAATCTATTGTTAAATAGTCATCCTTTGTCATTCACTTGCTCTCTCTCTCTCTCTCTCTCTCTCTCTCTCTCTCTCTCTGAGTGGGGGAATGAAAGAAGGGATGGAGGGAAGACACTTGTTTAGTCTTTATTCAGCAGGAGGGACAGAGCGAGAGACGACTTCAAACTAATGCAAAACTAATGAAGAGGAAAAGAACAATCAATTACAGAACAGACCTTCTGCTGAAGCCTCCACACTTTCTATCAATACAAAGACTTCCTGTTTATTCCACTCTAATACTCAGCATAGTGGCCGACGTAAGCTTCAGGATTCTAACAAAACATCTGATTGTGGGGCCCTGAGTGGCTCAGCAGGCTGACACTATGACCAGAGGATCGCGAGTTTGAATCCCAGTCATGCTGTTTGCCATCAACAGCCGGGGCCCAAGAGAGCAAAATTTGGCAGTGCTCTCTCTGGGTGGGTAGATGGCGCTCTGTCTCCCTATCACTTTCACATTGCAATGTCCGCTGAGACGTCTACTGATTGGTCCATTCAGAGCTGGGAATCCTGCGCTTTCCTCCGAGCATGTTGGCTCCCCAGTGACGGTGTATCAGCGGTAGTTTGAAAAGAGGTGGTGGCTGCATCACACACAGTGGAGGAGATTTGAGCTTGTCTTCACCCTCCAAGAGTCAGGAACAATGCAAAGGGATGGGGAGAGCCCTAAAGGATGGGATGGGTAAATTGGCTACTATTACATTGCCAAAGGGATCAAATTGGCCAAAATAAAAAAAACGGTCTGGTTGTTATGCAAAATAAAAAAGATTAGCGTCTGTATTTAATAGGCAGTATTTATTTCTAAATTAAGACTTAATCAACAGAAGTGGTGTCTCAAGAAAGTGCCAAGATACTGTGGTGACACTCAATCAACTAAGGTCAAGCATGAAAAGATGAGTCCAATCATTGTTAAACAAACAAGTCTAAAGTCAAGTGAAGTCCACATTTAAATCAGTTAAAAAGCTGTTCAATCAAAACATAATCCATTCAAATATCATTTGTAGAAGTAGAAGGTAGAGGCCACATTCATCTGAATTAAATTTGCACAGAACTGATATGTGGTTCTTCCTAAGCCTGTGTCCACTCTTTGTCATTTAAATGAATTACACACTCCTGCATGTGTGTTTGTGTTTGTGCAAACAGAATAGACAGATTTAATCAAATTACTGACCAACAGTGTGTGAAAAGAACAGGTTAGAGACAGACACAGTTGTGTGTGTATGTGTTCCTCCATCAAGTGAGTGTCTACCAGTAGTTGAGGCTGAAAGGCTGTTATTATCCACAACAAATGTTGTACAGGGAGACAAGAGAAGAGTATGCATGTTGTCTTTATCCCTTTGTGGGGAATGAATGTCCTTACAATAATATTAATACAGGTATACTGTACATGTGTTGAAGCGGGGTCTGATTCTACTGTATCTCAAAGAAATTAGTTGCTGTCACCAAAAATGAATACTTTCTGGTCACACAATAATGGTACTTAAGACTATTTACCACTCAAATAGTCTGAACCTGCTAATGGGTCCAGTGCCTATTCCTTATATTCAGAGATCCATTACCTTCTTATCTTCTAAATTTCATACAAAATTGAGTAATCATATAAAATCTGAAACCCTTGTTCTGCTCAAATTCTTCATTTCTATTTATTTGAGACATTAATGGCTGTATATTGAGTTATTTTAAGAGAAGAATAAATTTGCACTGTTATATAAGCTGCACACAGACTACTTTTCATTGTGTCAAAGTGTTATTTGGTCAGTGTTGTCCCATGAAAAGATATACTTAAATAAATATATATACATATATACATACATAAACACCCCAGTCTTTAGTTTGCTGTTCTCAAGAAGCATTGCCTGATGTGAATCCCAAAGGGTTTACATACCTTTTCTTGTAACTGTAGATGAAGATCACAATGACCAATTTATGCAGAAATCCAAATAATCCCAAAGGCCTCACTTACTTTTTCTTGCAACTGCATAGATAGACTGTAGATAATAAGCTAGAGATGACAAAAAGAGTGGAGATGCTGGTGGGAAAACTGTCCTTCCAATATTCATTGCTTTATCCTGGCTGTTACCATTTATTAAAACAAGGAATAAGCAGAGCAATACTGCTGATGAGGTAATGTAGCCAATGAAGAAACATTAGTTGTGTTGTCACACAAGTCTACTTTGTTGTTTTGTCACTGGCACAGGACTATGGAAGCCTACAGCGCTGCAACATCTGCCAACACACAGCCTGGACTATAAATTGGCCTTAAGTAATGCCAATTCCAAGCCAAATTTCTAACTTCCTTTACTTTTGTGTAGTAAATAATTATTTGCCATGTTTGCATCGTTCATAATGACTGAGCTGTGAAAGAGTTGCCAGAGCTGTTGTCTGGTTTATTTATGGCTGATAATGCCATGTTTAATTAACATTGGAGCTCTTACAACAACTTTGGATAGCAGAGCCAGTGTAGCAGTGCTGTGAAGTTCATATCCTCTGGAGAAGCGATTCAGACTCAAGATGAAGGTGGTTGTGGTTAGAATAGACTGAGAACTGCTGATATAAGATAACTCAAAACTTACAGAATGGAACATTTGGTGTTTTAATCTGTATTGTAGAAAAGCCAGGGCTGAGATAATGACTACTAACTGTCTGCACCATGGCACCATGTGATACTATAAGCATGGGTGCATTTGGACTTTCTCAAAAGAGTTTGATTAATCTAACAAAAAGATAGTGAACAATTAAAAAATGCATCTAGCAGTCAGGAAATTCAACATGGACTGTTGTGCAGGATTAAGGTAGTGCTAGCTTGTTTTAACCCTATGGAGTCAATGCTCCCACTGGCAACATATTAACGAAATTCCGCAAAAACACTTATATAACTGCAAGATTTTATCCTCGAAACAAAATTAAACATACCCCGGAAACCTTAAAGGGTCTACTATACAAATATACATAGCTTGACTCAAAATATATTTTGAAATATTTGTGAGAGGAGTTTAAATAAGCAGAGACATGTTTGTCTGAGCGAGTCAGACAGTTGCACATTTTGTAATTGTAATTCTTGAGGAATACCGGCTGTGGAATGTGTGGAATGTGAACATGAACAAAGACCTCTCACCTTACATGTGTCTCATCAATATTAAATCTAGGAACCACTGAATGAGTGAAACACATCAACTCACATTTGTTAAGCTTTAGAAATAAAACCACATACAATTTCTAAAAACGAATGGTGTATCGGTCAGGACACATGAAGAATATGAGGAGATGTAATTCTCTTTTATGAACTGTATTGTGGTCCAACAGTACTCAGCAGTACAGCTTGACGTTCAACATTGCCATCATCTTAAACACCAGCTGAACCACATGAGATAGGCAGGTAGCACCATTAATGACTGCAGGTGAGGGCAACAGGAGGTAATTGGGCTAGATGCCTATACAACCAGTGTCTTCTCTCTTTTCTCTCTATACACATCACTAGAGTGCTCCTACAGTGTGAGCGTTAAAGGGATAGGCACCCAATATTGAAACATCTCAGTCTTTGCTACATGGACTTTCACTCCATAGAACAAAGATAAAAGAGCTGGCGAAGATCTTCAGATGTAATGATTTATCTCTTAAAAGATTTAGACTATGGTGGTTCTTTGTGGATGTGAAAGCCGGACAATAAAAACATGAGAGAAGAAAAACATCTTTGAACTTTGTGCTGGAGAAGACATTTGAGAGAACCTTGGACAGCATAGAAATCAAATAATAATCAAAATGAAGCATCAGCGTATTATGTCGCCATCTCTCTTTAAAAAGGAGCTGCTCACACTTCAATATCAATGCTTCCAGATTTATCTTTCTCCTTCCTCGCCTCTGCCACCAGTTTCATCCCCAGTGTCACCATTTTCCTTACCATTGCCATCAGTTTCAACCCACTATAGCCTGGAGGCTTCATCCCTTCCATCTACATTCAGCAGGATCTGCATGGGTCAAGATCATAGTAGTACCTGGGTATGATGATGCCCCACTGGATCCTCAAGTCGAGAGACATGGAGTCACTGGTCAGGTTATGGCCAAGGAAGGGATGAATATTTCTTTGTAAATTAAGTATGTTGAAACAAGAGTGCCTCCCAAGAGTGATGTTTCTTTACACTGTGGATACAAAAGCAAAGAAAACATTGGTACAAACAGAAAATAGATGGGAGGTAGAAATACCACTCAACCACAAGTTTAGAGCAACCACTAGCAGCTAGTCTCACTGTGGACTAGAACTAGTCAAGAACTCCCCATTCTGCCTTTTCTGATATCTTATATACACTAAGCCTCAGATCAAACCAATATCATGGTAGGGTGATATACAGAATATTTATCTTTACTGCAGTATCTCCATATATTAATGGTAAGTCATTCTCTCTAGACATGTCCACTAGTGATGCACAGAATATTTGGGCGACTGAAATTCTTCAGCCAAAAAATGGCAAAAAACACACTTTTATTGTTTGGCCAAATAAGTGAAAAGAGCAAATAATTTATATCGAACAAGGACATTTTAATGACTTGGTTACCTTTTCCAGTCTCTGGTTGTAGATGTGACATGTAAAATAACAAGTTAAACACAGTGAGTCACACCAGAGCACTAAGAAACTAGAAAAACTCAACTGACTGCTGTAGTGTATCTCCCTCTTTAACTGGTTATTTTACACAGAGAGTCACACTGGAGTTCCCAGCTTTTATTCAGTTTCAAGCATTTGAGCCAAATGTGACTCCAACTACACACACATACACTCCTGGTGATTGGCAATACTTTGTCAATATCACATTGGGCCGCAGTGGGTAAGGCTTTGTCATGTTTTGTCTATGTTCAGTTCTCTTTTAATACATACAAACATACATACACATTACACTTACAGTATATAGCGCCTTTCTAGACAAGCAAGGATGCTTTACAATCAACACACTTCATATACACACACTCCGGCAAGAAGCGGCAGCTAGTCGCACACAACGTACTTTTCGGTAATTTTTAGAGTAGCCAATTCACCTGATCTCCATGTTTTTGGACTGTGGGAGGAAACCGGAGTCCCCGGAGGAAACCCACACAGACATGGGGAGAACATGGAAACTCCGCTCAGATGGGGACTCAAACCTAAGGCCTGAGGTGAGCATGCTAACCACTAAGCCACCGTGCCGCCTTTGTCCCACCATGTCCCTTTGCATCTTCCCTTGTTCTAGCTTTCCAGTGTCTATGTGCTTTGTCTATACTAGGTTTACCGGTGCCCCACCCTAGTCATGCCCCGTGTCCACCTGTCTTGCCATGTGTTGAAGCTGTCCCTGCCCTGATTATCCTGTGTATATGTTTCCTGCACTCTTCTTGTGTCTCTTGGTCTGGTATTGTCACTTCTTGCGTCACGTTCTACGTCTCTTTGCTATCCTTGCTTATTTTGCTTTCTACGTCTCATGATGAGTGTTTTGTATTCTTCAGTTTGGTTTCAGTCTGTAACCTTTGGTTTTGCTTTGTTTTGTTCAATAAAAAGCCCACCTGCTTGCATTTACATCCAGCCGCAATCCTAAAATGTTGATATTACACCAAAAACTGTATCCATTAATGATTAAACATTGTTTCACTTCCAGTCTTCATAGCACAGCCAAAGTTCTTATTTTGGACACATTATGAGAAAAAGCAGATCAAAAGAAAATATTGTCATACTTGGAATGTAGCTAAAAGAGGAAGAGGGTGGACAACAATAAGATGGATAGATCCAACCAGAGGAATAATGCATGAGGCATTAAGAAGTCTGAAGACCCAAAACAGAAGAAAGGATGTTCTGGAGAAACACTTTCACCAGGTCACCAGGATTCAGAATCCACTTGGTGGGTTTTTTTACGAGTGAAATGATTCCTTAAGAAACTCAAGTAACCGGATTATTAAAAATGGTTGATGCAGATTCATTGTCCTGTCTGATAGGTCTGTGGGCTGGAAGAGATTAGTCATAATGGGGCAAGACCTTAACCTCTGGGCCACAGTCTGTAGAAGAGAAAAGCTCTTCACCAGCTTACAATGTGTCATCTTTTACTGTGTGGTTAGTAGACATAACTATATGTAAGTGTAGTCTCAGCTGTGCTCAAAACAATCCAAATGCTTCTTATTAAAGGCAGAGCTGAGTCAGTCTGAATCACCAGCTCAGTCTGCTGCCACCTCTGACCTACAGAAAACACACACAAGTCTGTTTTTATACACTGTCAGAATCTGGAGACATACCCCTCTACCATATTATTATACTCAATTAATGCATATAAGTAGTCAAATGTTCCATAAGCACTGACAATTTGCCCACAAATGTACCCTTTTACAATCCATCAGATCATGATGATGGGGTGGAAGTGTATTTCAGAATTTGACATCTTGCATTCAATATAGACAAACAAAACATGTTCTGGTATTATATTAGTAACTTTATAAAGTTTGGATGCTGTAAATGTCACTGGCGAATGGCACATATACATACAGTGTGTAGTATTGTAATCATCTATATGTAATGATAATAATATGTCCCATATGTACTATGTAAGCAGATATATGAAATCATAATAGATCCCATATGTAAACTACTGATCAAAAGTTTAGGGTCACCCAGAATTTCCCCCAACAACACACTTTTATTTCAGCACTCCCCTACTACATATGAGACATTTTACACATGGGTACTTACATCCACTAATTTCACTTATTTCAGAAGAATGTTCATTTGTTGAGCAGTTCGGAGATCCATAAATCCACAAATGCTGCTGCTCCAGATACTGAATCTACTGGGTCGGTGAGAAAGGACACTTTCAATGTTTTTAGTTCAGTTTTGGTGTCTCCCACAAGTTGTTGTGAGCTTGTACACTTTACTCCAGCTGTTTACTCTCAGATGTTTAGTACATATTTCATGCAAGGAATCATGGGACAGAAATATTGGTTAAAAATAAGTTTATGGACTAATATCTCCTATTCTAGTGATTAATAGTGTTTATTGAGGCTGTTTATGGACTAATATCTCATATTCTAGTGAGGTTGTTTATGGACTAATATCTCCTATTCTAGTGATTAATAGTGTTTATTGAGGTTGTTCATGGACTAATATCTCCTATTCTAGTGATTAATAGTGTTTATTGAGGTTGTTTATGGACTAATATCTCATATTCTAGAGATTAATATTGTTTATTGAGGTTGTTTATGGACTAACATCTCCTATTCTAGTGATTAATCATGTTTATTGAAGTTGTTTATGGACTAATATCTCCTATTCCAGTGATTAATAGTGTTTATTGATGTTGTTTATGGACTAATATCTTCTATTCTAGTGATTAATAGTGTTTATTGAGGTCGTTTATGGAGTAATATCTCCTATTCTAGTGATTAATAGTGTTTATTGAGGTTGTTTATGGACTAATATCTCTTATTCTAGTGAATAATAGTGTTTATTGAGGTTGTTTATGGACTAATATCTCTTATTCTAGTGATGCATACGTCTTACTGCTGACTGTTCTATGCCCTCATATAAATAAAATAATAACAATTTAAATAGCTTTTGCAATCATTTTCCTTTTTTCATAAATGGTAAGAGCAAAGTTTATACAGTGGTAACCCTACTTATGAGTTTAATCCGTGGAGGAGCCGAGCTCGTTAGCTGGAATGCTCGTTAGCTGGATGCATTTCCCCCATAAGAATACATGTAAAACTGATTAATCCGTGTCAGCCGGTCAATATACAGTATACTTTAATATGCTTAGTAATGTGTTTATAAGGGTTTTTTAAAACATAAATGTGACGGCAATGACGCTCGTGTAGGCTGGCCACTAATGAGAGGGACACCAATGGTGCTCGTGTAGGCTGGCCGCTGAGGAGAGGGAGACCGACGGTGCTCATGTAGACTGGCGGCTAAGGAGGACAGGAGGATGGGCGTACGTGTATGGCATGGTTATGCTTATCATACGAAAAGTAAAAGTAAAATTTATCTAACTTTCTTGTTCACTACCTTTTGCTACCTTAGTGTCGCTTTCAACAGGCACTTTTACTGGACAACGGTCAAAGGTTCGGAAATTAGAGAGGAAATGGCGGTCAACTAAACTAGAAATATTCCACTGTGCCTGGAAAAACAGCTTTACCGAGTATAAAAAAGCCCTCAA
>BRDA01069451.1:4615-16617 GCA_036984385.1 Crenuchus spilurus
CCCCCCACATTTCTCCCTCCTGTCTCTGATTTCTCTTCTCTCTCTGTCTCACCCCATTTCATTCCTCTCCATTTTCTTTTGTCCATTTCGTCCAACACCCCCCCCCACACCTCATTTCTCCAGAGCTCGCGGATATCTCGTCTTAGTTTGTTTTATTCACCCGAGTGTTCCACTGTTCTGCTCCAAATACTCGCTACCTGTCCTGTCTACACCTCGTTTGTTTCCCCGGTGCCCGGTGCCGTCCAACGTGGGCCCATTTGTCCATTCAGATGGCTCACAATACCGGTACCACTCTCAAGCCATTAGTACTGACAGGGCTGTACTGATGAAGGAAAACTGAGCTACGAAAGATGTGCTTTAGATATTAAATGTAGACTCATATTTTATACTAAAGCCCAGTTTTACAGTATAACTTCACTATGAATCACTACATATACAATTCATACTGGTTCCTGTTGGCAAGGCTGGTTTATTTACATATCGCCTTTCAGACGGCTTTACATAAAGACCAGAAAACAAAGAATCAACAGTCATCACATACAGTTGTGATAAATATTTAAAAATCAGACAGTAATAATAAGTAGTGCTCATGTAAATGTATGGACGTATACAAACAGTAATAGAAAGGATGCTCGAGCTGCACAGACTACAGTAGCTTAGTTTAACTTCAGAGGTGTTTTAATAACAAACTGCACTGTTTCACCTCTTTACAGGTTTTCGGTGTAGTTTTGGTGTATTTTTACAGTAACAGCTGTGACATTTAGGCGACTATTGAGTTCCAGTGTTTGTTAATAATGTCTCACAGCTTCAGCTCCAAGATGCTAAATTTGGACTCCAGACATGTCTCTGCTGTCTGAGCATCTGAGTTTAGTGTGAAACTCTGCACATTTGATGGGTCACCGGTCCTTAAACAGCATAATTCACTTTCTACCACTTTTCCCAAAGACCTGCTGTGTAAAGTGAGGCTGTGCAGCTCAGACTGTCCAGTCAAGACCCGTTTAGAGTCTCTCAGAGCTGTGAGACTAACATAACACAGGAACTCAATAGTCACCTGAAATAACCCAGCTGTTACTGTAAACATACATCATCAGTATCATCAGACTCAGTGTGATCAGGACACTTCTGCTGTACATACATGTAAGTCCCAGCAGGAACCAGTAAGTGGTGTATATGTACTATGGGCTTCATCCTAAAGCTCCACCAGAACCACCTCAGGAGACAACAACAAGATGGTCAGCTTGAAAACATGGAGTGGAGCTCAGTCTCAGACTTAAACCCCCTCCAGCTGAAGTGAAAAGCAAAGCAAACCTAAACGTGCCAACATTTATGTGAGGTTCTGCAGCAGATTAGTGAAGAACTGTCTGAAGAATGTTTGATGTCTGTTGTAGAAAGAATGTCACGAGTGTGTTCAGCTGTTATATCTGACAAAGGTGCAGCTTTGTGTCCAAACTTTAGACACATTTTGGTCTGTAAACTGATTCCTGAGTTCTTATTTAACTCCTCAGCTTTCATTTCAGACTCAATCAGACATTAAACTCAATTATTTTACATACAGAACTAAAACTTGTGTTCTAAAACTTTTGGGCGGTAGTGTACATCACTGTCTACTGATGGTGGTGTTCCTTTTAACTCTTTTCACTGCTTTCTGTCTAAAATGTAAACACAGTCCGATTTATAATGATCCAGTCTACAGAAATCTGGTCAGCACTGTTCCCAGTGGTTGTGATGGGAACCAGACGTCTTTCAGCATTTAATTCTTCTAAAAGCTGCCCCAGAGATTACGTTAATGCATAAAATGCTTAGAAATGCCACATGAGAACATCAGTCAGCTGTATCAAAGAGTAAAACATCATCATGTGTAAAGGACGTGATGTGACTGGTGCTGATGATAATAGTGTAGCTGTGAAACATGGTGGAGGGAGTATCTCACACACCACTAACTGTGTGATGTTCTAGAGCCACAGTAGTGAAGCTGTACTGAGACTGGACTTCTGGTACATTGAGGGCATCTCAATGGTATAACAGTGGTGCCCCACGAGACTTCCACAAGTGGTACAGAGCAGTCAACACACCGTAGTGGACCAGTTATCCTCTATAATGAACAGGGATAACCACTGAGCGGACACTGTTACTGAGCCTGTGAAGCAGATTCGTTAATGTTCATCATGTTCTGATATGATTATATATGTGTAATTTTTCGGGCTGTTGGGGTGAAGGAGCTTGACACAACCTGATTGGTTGAAGACATGAAAGCCTTTTCAGACTGTCGGCCCAGTTCTAGATTGTATTCTGAATTTCAGACCAGTCAAAAACCCCCAATCCAACGCAGTCCATGAACCCTTTCAAATTTCAACAGATCTCAACTGTCCTCAACCGCAGTGTGTCAAATACTGACGACGCCAAATGGGAAGTGATGGAAACAGTGCCAAAGACAGGATCATGTGGCTCGTTCATGTCCAGCATTCATAGTTACGTTGGTGAGGTCTGGTCTTGTTTGAACGTTTGTATAGTTTTTAGTTTGGCCAAAATTTGTCTTTGTTGACTTGACAGGTCTGAACATTTCCAAAAAACGAATGTGAATTAAATGCCTATTAGCAACTCAAGGCACTTCAACCACACAGAGGAACCACAGATGATAATGGAGTTGCATTGCATAACATGCACGTTTGGTTTGTGGAGTGATGCAAGTAGATGAAACATATTTTTGACTGAAACGTGTTTGAAATTCGTGACGCACTGGAGTCTAAACCTGACAACAAAGGACAGGTTCTGTTTTGTAGCATCACGTCAATTATACGAGTTCATTTTGCCTTTGGGTGTAATTTTATTTTAATAGAGAAATGAACACTTCACTGTTCATAAGGTTGGCATTGGGTCACATGGTATAATGGGGTTCTCTCAGTACACTAGGCAAGCGCACCACTATATCAACGAGTCCTTGGGTTAGACTCATCATGACCGCTGACATAAGCCTACACTGATAAAGGTAGTATAGTAACCGCGGTCATGTGGAAACCACGTATCTCCAAAAATATCTACATCCTTTGAGGACAGCAGCTGCCCCTATCATTGTATGAACATTTCATAAAGAGAGAACCAATAGAAATGCTCCGCTGTCATATAAAACCTCTTTTCTTTAACATACATTAACTTTATGTATGTCATACATGCCTTAAAAGAGTGCAACAACATCCGTCCATCCATCCGTTATCTTCCACTTAATCCTGATCAGCATCACGGTGAATCTCCTACCCCTTCACCGGGCACAGGGCAGGGCATTACACTATCCTAATTAAGCCCAAGAGAGGGCAGTTCTGTAAAATCTTCCTAAAAATGGTTTTATTATTAATATCTTTACATTTTTCCTACAAAAGCTCATTTGTATTGACTTCACAGTTAGTTTCCCCAAAAACGAGCACTGTCCCCAGTAAACCAGGGTGACTGGTCACCCTGCATGATGCATCCACAGTACATTCAGTTTTGAAAAGTTTGCTAAGGCTAGCTATTGCTAACATTTGGCAAGTTGTTGACTAAACTTAAGGAGTGTACATTTGAATCAGATTTTAAATTTAGCCATTTTTACATTTCTGAAGTAAAAGCTCAACTGGACGGCATTCTGAAGTGTCGGAACATGCTTGTTCGCGGGCCCCGTGTTCATCGGCAGAGCTCGGTGGCTGATAGGACGAATGTGTCGGGAGGGGTAGTGGGGTGGAGGAGGAGGAGGAGGAGGAGGAAGGGGGGATAATTAGATATCAAAGGCAGGAGCGGGGACAGGGAGGGAGGCGCAGGCCCTCTCTGATGCTAAAGCACTTATTAATGAGATAGGCCTTATCTGCCCTCCTTGGAGGAATTCTGCCTTTGATCGGCCCCACTTTGGACTTAATACATTTTTGATTGATAGGCTGAGATGACAGGGGAAGGAGGCGCAGGGACGGGCACGAGGGCCAGCGGGGGAGAGATGGAGACGCGTGCAGAACGATGCCCTTCATGTGATAGAGTAACCTGCGAAACAAGAACACCAGGGAATGCGCCCAGGCACACATACACCAACACACGTACGGGGCCTTTATTCACTCGTACTCAGTCCGACTCCAGGTTAAAGAGAAAGAGAGAATGGGTAAACGAGAGGGAGAATGGCAGGCTGGTACAGAATCTCACATTAGCATTAGGATTGATGGGATGCCTTATCGAATGGGGAAGGGCACAAGATAGCAGTACAGCATTCAATAATATCACACATTCATAATATACATGCTGACAAACCTTACTTACTACATAAGACTGATTTTCAATTTAAAGTCAAATCGGCAGCCCAACACGTCCATAAAATTATCATTAAAACACATTTTTTATCTATAAACATTACAGTTTCAGTTTCATGTTAGCCTACATGCTAGTAGACTGTATACCTATACAAAGCAGATATCTCAAACCCAACAACCTCACCTCTGGACTACCTCATGTCCTGAAAAGACATTTGAGGACTCGCTTGGTACTTTCTAGTTTCAGTTAAAAAACTAGGTGAGCATGTAGTAGAAGTGGCTAGTAGATAGCAGCAGCGCCCTCTGGTGGTCAGTATAAGCACGACTGTCTGGTGTGTTTAAGTTCACAGTTAACGAGGACATTTCCAAGAGACTGGCTAACAAAACAAGGACTCTCCCCAGAATAGTGGTGACTGGATGAGGTCAGCATAAATTTCCACACTTTTCATGTACATGACTAGTACATTAATTATTAACATTAATTAAACAGGACGATGCTTAATTTGCTCTAAGGGCCAGCGTGTAGCCCACACATCAGTTATTCTCTCATAACTACATGATGTATATATTAACTTTGTGGTAGCTAACTCACAGTAGTATTAAATAATATGACTAATATTCAACAAAGATGTGGTCAATCAGACATACTTTTATTCTAAACTTCGCTTTAATCTTAATAACAGTTTTATCACAGTAAGTCCTACTTTGTCAGAATTCTGATGTGATTAAATGTACAGAGAGGTTCTGGGGTTATTTTTTCTTTTACAGGAGCTCCTTTGTGACTTTATTTATGTCCAGATTGGCCATGTTTCCTCTGAGAAAATTACAGACTTGATTATTATTATAAATTCCTAAATAGCCGTATGAGAGCTTGTCTGATCTGTAAGCAAATCTCTTTTCAGACAGATGTCATCTCGCATGGGAAAATATTGGGTGGTAAAAAAAACACTAAAACACATAGAAAAGATGAGATACCAGCTTATTAAAGAGTAATACAAACTTATTAAAGAAGTGATTATAGTCACAGCTACAGGTGATCCATTTTTCTAAAAATACAGCCACCCAGGAACCCCCTCCTGTAGGTATTTTAATGCTGACCGGAGACGGGAGGTCAAACACTGAGGAGACATGTTAAACTAATCTGAATACGGCTCTAGTCTGGGAAAGCTTAATTAAGAACATGATGTGATTGGACGGATGGTTTAGGCATTCATTTGTTTATAAGGAGTTATTTGGGTGACTATTACAGGCTATTGGTGGTTTTATTGTTTATTAACAACCTTGACCTAATAAGAATGTTAATTGGAAAACAATACAATAAACATTTGAATACATGACATATGGACACACTGAACATAATCAGCCTAAACCAAACCATCCCACCTTTACTACCTGATTATTATTATTACAGTTCTGTAAAAAGGAGAGAGAGAGAGAGAGAGAGAGAGAGAGAGAGAGAGAGATGGAGAAGGAAGGCAAGGGGAGGTAAAAGAAGCTATAACCAAACTCTCTTCCTGTCTGTCACCTTTATTCATCAAAAAAAGGCCCACCAGGCAGCTCAGGCCAGCCCGCATTAGCAGAGCAGATCAATCAGACTGACAGGCGCATTTCACAAGCCCCAATCAATCATCCTAATAAAGCGAGAGAGAAAGAGAGAGAGAGAGAGCGCAGTGTTCTGGAGGAGAGAAAGAGTCGTACATTGTTGATTAGGTGTCACTTTATAAAAGTTATTCAGAATGAAACATGAGTTCTTTACATGAATCTGTATTATTACACTAATATATCTAAGTTTTAGTAATAAAAGTGCATTTTTTAAACTTTGGTCCTTTACATGATCCTTCCAGTTACATTTTTACAATTTTACAATCTGAAGAGGGAAGACGGGAACCATATTCAAGTGATGGATCTTTAATCCACTTCACAGTTCAGTAAAGAGTCAACAAACAGTTCAACAAAAGCAGAAAACTCATCCCTGTCTGGGGCTTAGTGCTCATTTGTAGCCTGTCTAACTGTAGCTGCAGGTGTGCTAATGTGGGCGTGGCCGGCAGAATGGCGAATCAAAGCACAGTATTTCCACAGGAGGTGTTTTTCTAAAGCCTTGTTCAGACTGCCAGCTCAAATCCAATTTTTGGCCTGTCGAGAATATATCCACGTTTTTAGTCATCCGAATCTGAACGTAGCCCATGTTTAACTAGACAAACACTTCCTGTACGGAATGTACATTTCAGTATTTATTTCCTGAGTTTAGCACATTGTGGGAAAATCAGATGTGATGATTAAGACCCTGATCTTGTGACCAGAAGGCCGCTGGTTCGATCCCCTCGCAGGACTGAAGTGCCCTCGAGCAAGGCACCTAATA
Source organism: Crenuchus spilurus (assembly GCA_036984385.1). Lineage (NCBI taxonomy): Eukaryota > Metazoa > Chordata > Actinopteri > Characiformes > Crenuchidae > Crenuchus > Crenuchus spilurus. The sequence continues at coordinate 11,237 of BRDA01069451.1, forward strand.
CCCAACTGCTCCCCGGGCACATTGGGTGCCGCCCACCTCCTCGTGGATGTATGATATTGATATCATGCCTAAAAGAGCATCAGCCAATGAGAGCTGAGCTGAGCTGAAGGTGTGAGTGTGTACAGGAGAAGGTAAAAGTGGTTAAATGGTGAGTGAGGTGGACGTGAGTGTGTTTATAATGTGAGCTGTTCTGCTTTAACATCCTTTTCTTTTTCAGAGCAGAAAACTCAACTAGCACTGACATGTCAGTCATCCACCATGTTTGTTTACATCTCGTTTGTGAGGTTTTGAGGCAGAGCTGCTGGTCAGGTGTGTTACTCTTAAAGTGGTGTTCAGACGCTGTAGTGTGGGAGCCTGACTAACAACGATCATGGACAGAAAAAGTTTACTCTTTAGGGGAGTCAACATGGGGCTGAAAGTTTGTTTGGTTGATCTCCTGGAGTAGCAGGAAGGGGAGGTGGGAATGTTATGAATACACAGTGCGTCCCGTCCCTATAAACAACCAAGGCTGAAATTTCTTTGAGCAAGGCACCTAACCACAAACTGCTCCCTGGGTGCTGAAGCTGTCTACTACTCTTCCTCCTCCTTTTTCTTCTGTGTATTGCTTTATTTCAGATGAACGATTACAGAAGAAAGTCCTAAAGTTTGAATGGTGGACTGCTCTGTCAGAAAGTTAGAGCAATGTCATTGTAATTCGGGAAAATGCGGGTTTGGCCCTACTGTTACAATGGGAAGGAGAATTGCAGGGCTTGAATGACTGCAGCAGAGAGCTGGGGAAGATGGGAGGAGACTCCTGAACAGATAAGAGCACCAAGACTGGAGAGGAAAAACAGAAGGGTGGAAAAAAGTGATTAAAAAGAGCAATCAGAAGCCCGAAGCCTGATAAACGTACGATTCGTTAATTAGCATTGTTCAGCTCATGGGGATACGACTGGCCGGTGCGCTTCTTCTTCTTTTAGTTTCTTTTCTTCTTCCTCTTCTTCTTCTTCTCCTCTACATCTCTAAGCTCTTGTACTCTGAGGTTGGAACTACTGTCTGCCTGTTGGTTTTGGCGGATTGCCGTGACGTGTTTGCGGTGTTGGCAGAGCGCACAAGTGCCATTCACTTTAATTCATCCAGCATGTCGGTAGGTAGGCAGCATGGCTTTGGCGAGAGGAGCAGTGTCGCTATGCATTTGAGATGAGAAGAGAAAGGAGCTGAGTAGAAGACGAGAGAAGTGAACAGAGGTGAAGAGGGGAGAGAAGAACAGGCCTGGCGGCAGGATTAATTAGGCAAAGGAAGAAAGAAATCAGAGTGAGCGCTGCTTTTACACAAAGAATGGCTGGTAATACAGTGTTATCTACAGTATTTTTCTCATTTATGACTATCTTTATTCAAGCACTAGCCCCAGTCAGCCACTTCATTAAAAAAAACATCACCTTGTACAATGAATATTTGGCCCAAATGTGGCCTACATCTGCAGCTCTCTTATGGCCCACATTTGGCCTTGAATTGAGGCTGCCTCAACAATATGGGCCAGATGTTGGATGTGTTGTGGGCCATTTCTAGGCCAAAACAGGGCAAGAGGATTTAACATTTGACCCATAGTTGACCCATATATCACTTGCCATAACCCAAGTCTAGCCTCACTCAAGACATTTGGCCCTTCTCTGGCCCACACAACAGTGGCACAGATTAGGCCCAACTGTATGTACTATATGGGTCCACACTGTAGTTCTACCATTACAGACTGAAGCCTGCCAGTGCCTTTGTCTCATTATTCAATGCTCAGGACCCCCCACAGAGCAGGTACTATTTGGATCATTCTCAGCATTGCGGTGACACTGATGTGGTGGTGGTGTATTGGTGTGTATTGTGCTGGTATGAGTGTTAGTTCACCTTGCTCATGTAGCATCAGGGACAGTGGTTCACTTATTACTAGGTTGGTCATCCTCAGGCCCTTCAGGATGGTGTTGGCTTGACATTTTTGGTTATAGGACTATTCTCAGGTCAACTGAGACGAGTCCCGAGACCCTCAGAGCTGGTCAACAATGCTTTACTTTAATCTGCAGACGTGTAGAGTTGTGATGCTAAAATGCTGTAAAAGAGCATAGCAGTGATGATTAGGATTATAGGGTTAACTAAGTTCATCCGTAATACTGAGAGCACTGGAAGCGAGAGTCTAGAGAGAAGAATAGAAGGAGAGATGGGGGACCGAAACCCCGTTTTTCCATTTTAGCAGTTGCAGGTGACACTTGCAAGATGCGAGACAGACAGGAAAAGGACCATAAAGCATGCGACGACAGCACACACATCACACTGACAGGCCTGCCGCCTGCGGGACAGATAACACAGCGCCTCTCTGCTTCTATCAAGCCCATCCATCATCCAGCCACATCTACACCTCTCCACCCCGCCCAGCCACACCTGCCCCCTCAGCCTCCCCCCTCCAAACGACCCACCCACACCTCCATCAGGTCCCATCTCCGTCAGCCACACTCCGACTCCTCCAGTAGAGATGATATAAATGTATGGAGATTATCTAAAGCAAAGCATCACCCATATAGATCGGTCCTAATGCTGCCATATGATCCATCACAAGTTGACTAACTGCATTTAAATACAATGCTTCACACTGGCTGGAGATGAATTTTCCACATGTAAGTCATGTAAGACTCCGTCTATTCTTACTGAAATAGACATTTATGATGTTTAAAGTCATAGTTTGGCAATAAATTATTTAATAAATATTTTAACAGTTACTCCTGGATAGCAATAAGATTTGATGTCTGTTGTGTCTCATTTGTCTCATTTGTGTCTCAGGCTAGGAGACTCTCCATTTAGAGACATGAATGAAACAATTCAGCAATAAAAAATTAAATCCTAATAACAACCCTGATCCTGACAAGACAGATGTTTTACACATTACCCATAATCCCATTGAACAGGTAGACCAGTCCTGATAGATGCAACCAAAATCCGAAACAGTTGCACTGACATTGTGTAAAATGTAAATATATAATAGTAAGTAATAGTCAAAGTGTAAAGCTCAACCCCTGAGAAGCAAAAACTCTGCTCTGATATTTAGAGTGATGGCTGGGTTCTGACCCACATTTGATATTTCCATTGACCCAAATAACAGAATGGCAGTGATGACTTTGTCTAAGTCAAGGTGCTGGAATACAGCACCGATTTATCCCAGATTATACCAGAACTCAGGGATAATACCGTTGGCTGGCTTATAGTAATATAGCCAAATAATAACAGAGTGTATATATTTTACATTGTAGGCTGTATTTGGGCCAAATGTAGTCCATAGTTGAGATGCCATAACAACTTAAACATGACTGCTGTAGGCAGGGCGGTTTTGGCCCACAATACTTATAATTACCATAACTGACCCATAAGTGCCTTCCTTCATTGGGCAGTATTTTGGTCCAAAATTGACTGCTGTCAGGCTTTCAACCATTCTTTACTGACACTGAGGAAATGCTTAGACCTGCTTAGAGTTTGATGTGGGCATGAGGTGAGCTGTAGGATGAATGATCTGTTGTGTGCATGTAAACAGTTAATTTCAGTTACAGGACGACTTCTATTGACTTGGTTCATTCTAAAAATAAAAATTCAGACAAAAAATTTCACCGATAGACAGATTTGCACTGAGGATCAAATGTGTTGAAACATAGTTCAATTAATCAATCAACCAATTAGCCAGTCAATTAATCAATCAACCAATTAGCCAGTCAATCAATCAATCAATCAACCAGTCAATCAACCAATTAACCAGTCAGTTAATCAATCAACCAATTAACCAGTCAATCAACCAGTCAACCAATAAGTCAATCAACCAATTAAATTATTTTCTCTCAGAAATACTTTGAGGGTGACCCTCGTTGTCAATGCAGTTGAGCCTTTTTGACTTGAAATGACTGAAGAGCAAATATGAAACTCAGAAAACTTAATAAAGTCAAACCAAAAAATGACAACTCCATAAACAAAAAAAGATCATATTTTGGTGAAGGTTAATGAGATTAAATGTAATAAAAAAATAGAAATGTTAGTTGAGCTGTAAGAGTATTGGTCTTGATGATACTACACTTGGTATTGTGACAACCCTAAGTGGACATTTAGATTTTATTACTAAAACATTGCTTTTAAAGTTAAGTTTAAATGGTTTTAGCTCATTAGTTGGGTGTTAGGCTGACTTTTTGACTAGCAGCTGTCGGTAACTTTCTAGCCCAGGTCCTCATTCATCATTAAAGGCCTGATTTGCACAGGTGCATCCAGCACCCCTCCCTTGTGTTCCCTTTGTCAGGAATTACAATTAGGGGAAAATTTATCCAAAGAGAGGCAAATGACCCTTCAAGGCCGCCATTGTTCTCTCATCACTCCGGGTTTTGTTTGCGTATCTCCCTCGCCTTGCTCGTCCTTGTTACTCGCATACAAGTATGTGTGTGTGTGTGAGTGAAGGGGTAATTATGCAAATAGGGGATGACACCCTGCTGAAACACAATGCAGATAGGAACACCCCTTTTACACACAGGCGTACATATTTACACACTCATGGTGGCGCGGGCCCGCTCCATCCCTCTGTTTGACCCGGTCTGTGGCATAACCCCATCACGGCCAGGCCCTCGGCTCTCTCAGAGAGAGGACGGCTCCGGCGACAGGCCGCCACAAAAGCGGTAACAATGACTGTCACCGTCTTTGGCCGAGGCTCCACCGCTTTATCAGGCCGCTGGAGGAAGAGCGCCCATGGCACATATAGGAGAAGCTTTTAAATGTGGAATGAAAAGGAGATCAGACTCTTTATTCCAGCTGTCTGACAAAGTCCCCAACACGCCCGCATTCAGACATCCTGAAAAAAAGTTACTGCTGTTTTTCTCCTTTATTGTCCTCCTGAAGAAAAGACGACGGCCGTGTGCTGACATCTCAAGGTCACAGAGACTTCTGAGAGACTTTAAAGTAACAGATTTACACCATTTTCCTCTTACCTGCTCCAAAACAAACAGCTAATTTGTGTTCATAATGCAACAATTTTTTAACTTATTACATTTAAAGTGACGAGCCTTATTTGTAATTAAGTAATTAACAAAATGACATTTTCTAATCATTTGAGATATAAGATTCTAGGATTAAGCAGATGATGATGGATGGATGCGAGAAAGAGAGAGAGACAGAGAGCGAGACGGAGAGAGAGAGAGACAGAGAGAGAGAGAAAGAGAGAGACACGGAGAGAGAGAGACGTAGAGAGAGAGAGACAGAGAGAGAGACACAGAGAGAGAGACAGAGAGACACAGAGAGAGAGAGAGAGGGAGAGACAGAGAGAGAGAGACACAGAGAGAGAGAGAGAGAGACAGAGAGAGAGAGAGAAAGACAGAGAGAGAGAGACACAGAGAGAG
>BRDA01069454.1:2500-11440 GCA_036984385.1 Crenuchus spilurus
CTCTGGAATATGGTGAACACACACAGCCATCAGTGGAGTGAGAATGTTATAGATTTAAGGGCGGGAATCTTTATGCTCATGGGTTTCCCAGACAGTTGCATAAGACAGAATCTGTTTCTCATGACGGCCGCGGTCAGTAAAGGCCGCAGGTTAAGGCTTAGATCTAAAATTAGATGAGCACATGCTGAACATTTAGCCTATGTTTTAGTAAAATTACATTTGTTAGATTTAGAAGGCCTCACTATCATTACATAACTTATAGCTACATGACTCATATCAGATACTGGTGGTAGCAGTATTAGGTTATTTATAGCAGTCTCTGAATAATAAGATTAATATCCTAATAGGAAACAGTTTAACCTTAATTAACCTAAAATTCTGGCTTTACTCACATATCCTACATTTTTGTGGGTCAAAATCCGACCTTTTATGGACCAAAAACAATCATAACTCATATTTATTTGAGCATTTTCAAACATTTATTATCCATTAGAATTAAACAGTTTTTGTTATGTGTAAATAACCTGCTCTAACATGCTGAATTTAAAAAAAACAGTCCAGGTTGAAACACTGCTTATAACTTCACTGACTTGCTGTAGGCTGAATAAGTGCGTACTGTATGTAAATGAGTTTGATCTTGTGACATCACAAAGACAAGGATTCCACAGCAGGCTGTTTCTGCAGCATTATTTGTATAAGAGTTGTACAGACACTGGTGTAATGGGCATTTTTAACAATGTAAAGCTAATTTTTTTTTTTTTTAAGTTTGTTCTTTCAGCCCAAACAGGAGATATGACCAAGTGTGACTGTGTCTTTAATGCTGGATGCACAATGAAAGTTTGTGCAAGTACAACACATGTAGACTAATTATTTCATTCATTTCTGTTGTGTGCAGAGGTGGATGGGAAACACTACTGACTTTCAAGGCTTTATACACCTTTTACTTTAATTGTCACTTTGTTCATTGTATGCCACTATTAACATACACGCCTAAGATGACCAAACTCACTGATTAACTGTCCTGCCTCTGATTAGTACTCTATAGCTCCAAACTGAGCAGACATGGCTTGATCAAACACTACTCAAAACTGGCCTCTAAAGGTGTTATTATACTAACAATTAAAGCTTTGTTGATTTCGTAAGAGGCCAGGTGTTTCATAACATTCACAAGAACACAATTCACAGTCTGTTTATTACAAAATAAACGTGTCTGTGAAATAATAACTGCACTTTCTTGTGGATAAAGAGGTCTGCTGTAGTGAGCACTGGTCTGTGAGGTGGGTGGGCTGGAGGGAGGTTATTTGTGGTCAGATTAATGAATTAAGATTGTCTCAAATAATTGCAATCAGGTGATCATGTAATAATTGTGACAGCCAGTTAGTTCATCACGTTGAGGGTCATTCCAAGTTCACATTAAAATGCATTTCATTGCACTAGTGTCTCAAATAACATACCGTAGATTTCATGAACTTCACAAGGGCTACATTTCACAATCTTATTGCATAGGGTGGACATTATAAGTGCAGTTTTGAGCCATGCGAACATCTTTCGACTTGCTCAGGAAAGAGTGTGGAGGAAGATTCCTCTCAGGAAGCCTAGTAACAACCTGGAAAATAGTGCATTTGTTCAGCTTTGCAATCAAAGCTTTATTGCTCAAATATATCCCCCTGCATTGCAACTAGTAGAGATTGAAAGATCAGTTGGCAATATATTGGTATCGGCCAATTTTGAGCCCAAATACACCATCAGCAACTGGCTAATTTAGCCATTCCTGAGAGCTGATCATAAGATAATACAGTGGTACCCCTACTTACAAGCATCCCCACTAACGAGTATTCCAGGTAACGAGTCGAGATCTCGGAATATTTTTGTTCCAGGTAACGAGTAAAATTCCAAGTAACGAGTAGCATAAATTTGTTAAAGTATACCAACCGCTAGGGGCGCTGAGGTTGTAGCATCCCCTAGATGCTAGTGTAGAAGAAGAGGTCAGTCATTACTTTTGACCGCTGTCCAGTGAAAGTGAAAGTGCTAGTGAAAGTGACACAAAGAAAGCAAAAGGTAGTGAACAAGAAAGTTAGATACATTTTACTTTTACTTTTCATATGATAAGTGTAACCAACCATGCCATACACTTACACCCGTCCTCCTGTCCTCATTAGCCGCCAGCCTACATGAGCACCGTCGGTCTCCCTCTCATTAGCGGCCAGCCTACACGAGCGCCGTCTTCGTCTCGTTTATGTTTTAAAAAACCCATATAAACACATTATTTAGCATATTAAAGTATACTGTATATTGGCCGGCTGACACGAATTAATCAGTTTTACATGTATTCTTATGGGGAAAATGCATCCAGCTAACGAGCAAACCAGCTAACGAGCTCGGCTCCTGCACAGATTAAACTCGTAAGTAGGGTTACCACTGTATTTTGTTGTTGCTGCAGTGTTGTCACGGGATGCTGCAGTTCCTCATTCAACCTCTAGACGTGGACCTCACTCACAGCTACAGAAACCCATTACAGTCAATATTGAAATCCGCTTTCTTTACTGTATCTGACTCAAACTCACCTGCTTGAAAAATGTGCAAGACTATTGTAATCCATCTTGTGGGGAAGCAGAATAAAGACTTAACTCCAGTACATTTCATTTTGAGAGGCAAGGCATGGAGCCCTGCATGACCATGCATTGCCAAGATTGTCTGCAAGGTTAGAGAAGCAGGTTTGGGGCCGAAAGGGCCCTGGTTCGAGCCCCAGAACCAGTAGGTTAAATACATTCATGGTCAAAGTGCACTTGAACAAGGCACCTAAACCCAGCTGTTCCATGGGCGCTGTAGCAGGGGCCCACTGCTCTGGGTTTGTGTGTGCTCACTTGTGTGTGTATTCACTGCATGAAATGCAGAGAAGAATTTCCCCAAGCGGATCAATACAAGTGCTTCTTCTTCTAAAAGTTAATGTGACATCCAGCCACCATCAATACTAGTGATCACCCCAATGTACTGGATGTATTGGAAGATGATCGGCAATCAGAATCAAAACACTAAGCAGTCAATCTCTCGCTACCAGGGATGTAACGGTAACTGCAACATCACTGTAATTTGAAACAGAGTTGAGTTCACCACAATAAGAAAAAATTCTGAATATTCAAAACATTTCATAGTAAAAAGTGTTACACAGGAAAAGACTCCATGTTTAATTTGCTAGGGCACTAATGACACTGCTCAAAAAAAATAAAGGGAACACTAAAATAACACATTGTAGATCTCAATGAATAAAATATTCCAGTTGGAAATCTTTATTTATTACATAGTGGAATGCGTTAAGAACAAAATAACATAAAAACGATCCACGTAAATCAAAATTCTTACCCCTTGGAGGTCTGGATTTGGAATCATACTCAAAATCTCATACCACCCTCATGGAGTCTGTTTCAGACAGTTTGAGCAGAAACATGGATATTAGTGGTCTGCTGGAGGTCATTTTGCAGGGCTCTGGCTCTGCTCCTCCTGTTCCTCCTTGCACAAAGGAGGAGGTAGCGGTCCTGCTGCTGGGTTGTTGCCCTCTTACGGCCCCCTCCATGTCTCCTGGTGTACTGGCCTGTCTCCTGGTATCTGCTCCATGCTCTGGACACTGTGCTGACAGACACAGCAAACCTTCTTGCCACAGCTCGCATTGATGTGCCATCCTGGATGAGCTGCACTACCTGAGCAACTTCTGTTGGTTGTAGACATGACCTCATGCTACCTCTATGGTGAGAGAACTGACAGAATGCAAAAGTGACCAAAACATCAGCCAGAAAGGATGAGAACAGAGAAAAGGTCTGTGGTAACCACCTGCAGAACCACTCCTGAATAGGGGTTGTCTTGCTAATTGCCTCTCCTTTCTACCTGTTGTCTGTTCCATTTGCACAACAGCAGGTAAAACTGATTCACAGTCAGTGTTGCTTCCTAACTGGACAGGTTGGTTTCACAGAAGTGTGGTTGGCTTGGAGTTACATTGTGTTGTTTAAGTGTTCCCTTTATTTTTTTGAGCAGTGTATGTATATATATATATATATATATATATATATATCAAATAAATTCCACAACGACACTGCAGAGTCATGTTATTCAAAGAGAAGTGTCAAATAACAGCAGAAAATATTTTTGCATTGATATTAAAGGATTAAAGACTGGTAGTAGAGAATACATGAAATACAAAAAGATATCAAATAAGAGCTAAAATAACATCAAGAACACGCATGTCCAACAGCCACAATCCTAACATGCTGTATATACAGAATTTTACATCATTCAAACTGTAAACCATACCCCTTTGTTCAGAGCAGTAGATGTAGTCCAAATAGATGGAAGAGGTTGAGATTATACAGAGATTAGAGATTAAGGCGGAAAAAGACTGGGATTTTACATAAACTGTGTGTGTGTGTGTTTGAATTTAGGGCTGGCTGAGTGCTCTGTCTGGTTCAAATGATTATGTAACCGTGGTCATCTCCTGTCACCTATGCACTTGAAAAATGAGGGGAAAAGCAGTACAGACCAGAATGTGTACGCAGATACTATCACACACAACCCCCGTATAATCTGGTTGACCTGCATGAACCAATGCAACCATCTGGTGTTTAGAACCAACTGACCCCATGGTATGTGGACTGTGCCAAGCTGTAATCAGATAAAGCCTTTTAAAGAGACTGCAGATCAACATTCAAAGTTATTGAAAACGACTGTAACATGAAAGTAAACAAATGTTACATAAGACAACCTGATACACTACAGTGTGCACCGTACAGAGTATAGTGCTCACCAAGGGCTGCACAAAATAGTACCAACATTAGTACTAGCTTACGTTACAGTATCTTGTTACTTATTACGTTTTTGAGGTGTTGTAACAACTGTACTAAACAATGTTGAAGACATGGTTGGAGACCGGCCTGCAGTATTCCAAGCAAAGTTTACTTTTGCTAGATTGCATGAACGCCTTGACAAGAAAAAATGGCCATAGAAACACTAGTTCAGGGGTGGCCAACTTCAGTCCTGGAGAGCCGCATTCCTGCACAGTTTGGTGATCTCCCTGATCAAACACACCTGATTCAACTCAGCAGGCAATTAGCAGGTTTAATTGTAGTGTCAGAGCACAAAGATCACCAAACTGTGCTGGACACCGGCTCTCCAGGACCGGAGTTGGCCACCCCTGCACTAGTTAGTGGCTGCAAATGGTCAACAAGAGCTGAATTTCAATAATCAGCCATTTAAACACCATGCAATACTACATTTCTGCATCTACATACTCTTTTTTAATGAGCATCAGTGCATTTGTTGTTATTAATGTCAGTGCTTCCTGATATTCCTACTTCCAGCAAATCAATCCCTGATGATCAAGTACCATTAAGCTATCTGTACTGATGCCCAGCCCTGATCTGGTCATGGTGCTCATATCACAGAGTAAAACCATGTGACCGTAAATCTGTGAGGCAGTGATTTTTATGAAGCTGATATCACTGCTGAAGAGTTTTGTTGATCAGATATGAAAGAGCTACATCATCATTTCAGCGTCATTAACCAGAATTTCTGGCATCTAGCTTTACCAGACAGGTCAGATTTTATACGAGTCCGGAAAGCATGCCACTGCTAGTGAGGACAGGAACGTTTACGCTGTCAGCAAAATGCAATTCACTACAGCCAGAGACCACATTAATAATTTCAAGCAACTTACAATGACATCCAACTTCCGTGTTTTCTGGAGGCTGTCAATGAAAACATTGTACTAAGCTACTCGAGCGTCAAATCAGATTACTCTGCCGGCATTAATCAGTCCACCTCAAGTGAAAATGCAGAGTCTTGCCCCAATTACAGCCTGTAGTGTTAAACTTTCAGTGCATTACATCCAGTCTTGCTCCTAACAAACAGCTTCACGTGTTATTTAGACTTAAAGCTGCACAAGATCTGAATGAAAAATAATCTGGAAGACTGTCAGAGAAGTGACTGCAGCGACACTCAGAATAAAGTACTCGTCAGGCAAGCAAACCCTTCAGAGCCTAAATGCAAATGACTTATCTCTAAGTAGAAATGTGCTAATGCACAGGCTGTGCCGAGCTAAGAGCATTCTGAAAGTGTGAAAGTGAGAGCAGATAGACAGACGGAACGGCAAGGATTAGAAATTCAGCCCAGGCAATTTTCCGCAATGTCTCATTTCCCTCAGCAAGAGTAGTAGCAGCTTGGCCAGGCCTCCCCAGCAGCCAATTTACCCTCAAATAAAGCCCTGCACTTCACCACCGTGCTAGTGTCATCACTATCCTGACACAAAGTGAACAGGGTATTGACCTCCGAGCGCAATCTGTGATTGACCGCCTGGCTAGTCCTCAAAGTAGTCGTTATTTAACCTCTACCACTGGAAAAACCAATGGCACCATTGACTTCAGCCAAACGAGAAATATGACCAATACTGTCTAATTGGATGCACAAGAGCTTTCATAAGCATCTCATTAATAAACGTTCTCAAGAGTTTACTAGCACAGGCGGGTCAAATCAAAGCCATATGGTGCCGGAAATACACACATCGAGCAAAATATGTATGATACTACTCCCACCAATTAAACTAAAAATAAAGAAATAAATAATACAGTGAATGGTTTCAAATTTCCGATCTTAAAAACTTTAAAAGCGATCTTAATAAGATCATTTAATTCAGATACTGTTTAGTGTTTTCATTTCTCTGCACTTCATAAGCATGCCTTAGTGTTTCTCAGAAGGAAAGTGCGGTCCCACCCAACCGAGGCTCTGCCAGTTTTCCACATCTTCCTGGGAGAGGCTTTGGGAGAGGCTGGCAGAAAGCAGCCGGGGGCCAGCACCAAGAGCAAGCTCTGTAGTATAGTCAACCTCAAAACAGTACACAGTGATACACTATTACTTCAGTCCTACTCAAGCATTGCTAATCACGGTCTCACAGCGCAGCCTGATAAGAGAACTCCGACTTCAGGACAGTGTAGGATCACAGTCAGGATTCTCACAATTACTGTAGAACAGCCAATCATTTAACTTGCCCACAATTATTTCCACAGTTATTCGATTTCACAATCATATTACAGTATGTCACAACAGAGGCAGATGTACTTTCATTAGTGAGCTTCAGCAAAATAAAGAAAAGAAAGCAGACATCATTGGATTTGCCAAAACAAACTGGTTTTTATAAAAAAACATTTAGAGGATTTGTTATCTTAGCAGTTAACTTAATTAGCGTTATTGTTGTTACTCCAACATTTGTGTTTTGGCACACAGTACCAGTCAAAGGTTTCTATGTTTTTTTCCTACATTGTAAATTAATACTAAAGTCATCTAAACTATGAAGAAATACATATGTAACTATGTAGTAAACAAAACAGTGTTAAACCAGAACATGTTTATATTTGACATTCTTCACAGTAGGCACCTCTTGCTTAGATGCAGCTTTCTTGGCATTTTCTCAGTCAGCTTTATGAGGTAGTCACCTGGAATGGCTTTCAGTTAACAGCTGTGCCTTGTCAAGAGTTCATGATTTGCATTTCTTGCCTCTTAATGTGTTTGAGACATCAGTTGTGTGTCTACTTTGAAGTAAAATCTAAAACATGTTTTGGTTTGTTTATCACTTTTAAGTTTACTACATGATTCCTTATGTGTTCCTTCATAGTCTGGATGACTTCAGTGTTCTTTTAACATGTAGAAGGTGTGCTCACACTTTTGACTGGTACTGTAGTATATACTGATAGAGTTGTACAGTGTAAATGTGATCCAGCCTGGGAGAAAATGTGAAAATGATCTACTAATGACTTGCAGTTCATCACTATATAATATTCTTTATTCTGCTTTATGTTTCAGCAAACTTCTAAGTGAACCAGTGGACGAGGGTGTATACAGATAACACTTCCCCCTTTTTACAAACCACTCAAGTGAACACGCAACAACACAGAGAGGAATACCAGATGGATGGCTTCATGAAGTAAGACAGATGGACCTCACTGGTTTTCTTTACCCTGGCTAAGGGCCAAGGTACACTCGCCATTAGAGCAGAGAATGTAGGAGTTGCTGACCAGAGGGAAAACCAGGTTTAAGATAAGCCTTGGCATTAACTCTTGTATGGTCAAACTTTAACAATCTGACTGCATTAAAAGGTGATGGCTGCAGGCTCAGACTCTGTGATAGCATCTTGCAGTTACAGTCAGTGCACTCTGACTAATCTTACATTCTCTATCTGGACAAAAGCAACCATGTAAATGCCTTTCTTTGCCCTTCTGTCATCCGGACTCTACATGTAATGAGGTTTCAGGATGAATGGATCAAGAAATGGACCAAAAATATGGGCATAAAATCTTTTTACTATATTTACATTAAAAGAATTTAAGACTTTCTACAAAATGTTGTTCTGACAGGGAAGATAAACATAAAGATGTTATTCTTCTACAGTCATGTTCTCAGAGATGTTTTCAGAATAATAAGAAATATTATCCAGTTAATGTCCAGATCTGCTGACATCTGATCTACTTTCAGGAGATAACGTACATTCACTAAGAAGGCTGACAATGATCAACTAACATAACATACACTACTGCTCAAAGCTTAGGGGTCACCTAGATGTTCCCATGTCAACACACTTTTACTTAATTATTTTTCTATCTGTATGTAGATTATTATAGATGCTGCTGCTCAGTGTTCAATGGTAGAAGGTGTAGGACAGTGTCACTGCTTATTACTTCAGTTGTGGTCTCTATCAAGTTGTTGACATTGAGTTTATAGACTCTAGTACAGCTGTTTACTCTCCACCACAAGTTTAGTACATATTTTGAGCAAGACATCATGTGATATTACAGATACTACAGAAGAGGAGATTAGTCCATAAACAACCTCAATAAACACTATTAATCACTAGAATAGGAGATATTAGTCCATAAACAACCTCAATAAACACTATTAATTACTAGA